>KB853326.1:8197-53566 GCA_000372705.1 Cerataphis brasiliensis yeast-like symbiont
ACCTCTGAGAGCTCGCGAAACGGGGAGGTCTCCCGATTTAATGTAATAACTATATAGCGGCTTGTCGCCCACTTTTCCTTTGTAGTGCAATTCATATCCTTTACAAAAACAACCTATCCCAATTCGTACTAATAGAACACCCGAACCAACAGTTGCACTGAATGGACTGAAATGCTCACAGGTAGATTTGTAGGAAGAAAGTTGTGGAGATGCCATGGGGATTGTCAACATCCGCGATGTGGGCTAATAAGAGCATTGCTATCCGAGTGGCTAGCCATACTCGCTAACAAATACATAGCTGGTCCGCCTGAGAGGATGCAAATTCGTGTTGCTTGCATTGCCTGAAGGAGTAAAGTATCAGATCCATTACTACGGGAAATTGATGGCGGTATAAATAATTATGTGTACTCCGCATCGGGCTTGAGTAGCTTTCGGCAATGCGAAGTGATGGATGGAAGATGTGAACGCTCCAGTCACGCAGCGGCATACCAATCGTGCAGAACAGAAGCAGCCGCCGCCGCCACTCAGCAGCCAGATTGCAAGTATTAGTCATACTAGCAGGCAGTGAAATGAGAGGACACGACGGTGCACACTGGAGCCATGCGCGAGCGAAGAAAACGAGGTTAGATTGGAGAGGGAGATTTCCAAGGTTGGACGGATGTCACGGAGGCGGTATGCAGGATAGGTGAATTCCTCTGTGATATTAGCCTGTCGGCGCCATGAGGGAAAGATGAAGGCTGCTTGCTTACAGTCGCGGGGAGGGAGGGGCGTCATGGACCCTGAAGCCCAGCTCCTTCAAGCAAGCGCACTAAATTGCCGAACGCTTCTTGACGATCGAAGTGTATGTGTGCAGGGGCCATTTAAACGAGAGTTTGCCATCTGAAGAGACTAGCTGAGCAGGCAGGCGGCGACATGTGGCTGGCGAAGTAAGGAGGTAGCAAAAAGGTGCTAATTTGCCTTAACCTGCTACTGTCGCTCTTTCGGGGCTTGTGGGGGACTTGAGGATTAGCCGCAGGGTGCGATTATGACGAGAAAAAGGACAGAAAAGCTGGTGGCAGGCACAAAGCAGTTCAAACTTCAGGGAGAAAGAAAGTCGCGAAGTTTTGATTTAAAGTACTCGTTCAAACGAAAGGGAAGTAGACTGGCAAGCCGTGTAATTAGCAGGTAAAACTGGCTTGATCACGCCGTGTGCGAGGCTACGGGAACGTGAGGAGACGGCGGCAGAGGCGGAGAAGCCCAGTTTTATTTACCTCCTGGTATTTTAGTTATTACCGACACCCCGTTGTCAGAGGGCACAGGCCCAGCAGCCAGGCCGGGCCGGGCCAGGCCTGGCCAGCGCACGCAGGCAGTCAGTCACTTGCCGGCTCGCTCACTCACATAACTTCCCCTTTCCCTCTGCCCCCCCTTCATTCTGCTGCTCATACTTCTCTCCTCCATCCTCTGCGCTTCTGCGTCCTGCCCGTCCATCGTTTTGGAGTGGTTTGCGCTGCCTGTGACGCCGCCGGCTTTGCGCTGTCGTCCTGGCTTACACGCCCTGGAATGCAGCCTTTCGGCCGCCAGGCCAGTTACAATGGGCAGTGCTCACGACGTCGGAATCCGCTGCCGTATGTGTCAACAGAGCACGATCCGGCCTTGAAAAAAATCCCTGAAAGTGCCGACGGTGTCGGCGAGCGAAGGCCGCCGCCTCTGCCCAGAGAAGGCGAATCGACTCGACGAACAGTACAGTTTTGAGTACAGGCGGGTGGGTGACTTGACAATGGGGCCAGCTCTCATCCACCATGCGAATGCAAGACTGGTACCAAGTACCTAATGCTTCGCACCTAGGAGTTTAGACCAGCGTCACCCACCAGCACCGATATCTTTGCCAGCCATTCGGACCATGACTTGTCTGGCACTTTCAGTCTCTCCGTCGCCCATGGTTACACTTGATGCGCCGGTCAACAGTTCTTTCCCCTGGACGATGTGCACTGTCCTTCCCAGGGCAAGGAGCTGTATGCCGTGGATTTTGCTTTTGTCCTTGTGGCGGGGCCATCGCGGACGCTCTCACAGTCTACAATCTTACTGGTTCGTGGTCGCCTACAACTGAGATAGGCATTAACTAGTGGATGGCCTGCCGCGGCGTGAGCGACTGGCCATTAAAGGTACCACATGCATCGACCAGTTGTCGACAGGGGTACGTCTATGGCGGCGCAACCGTGTCAGGACCTTGCAAAATAAATTGATACGTTTCCAGCGGCGAAAGACCTTGAGCTTGACTTTGAGCAAGCTCGCCAACTCACGCACCCGAAGAGCTCGTCGAGGCGACGGTCGATTTGGAAGTCTGGACAGGCTGTGGGCGCCATCGCGACCCAAACACGACGCAAAGCCAAAATTTGTGTCAGTAGCCAACCAGTCCCTAGCGCATGACGCACGGTGTAACAGATATGGCAACTCCAATGACTCCGCTCACCACATGCGGTCGACCCTAACAGGCGTTCCGTGCGTCATTACTCGGCTCATGCCGCACGTCAATGATTGGTGGTGGGTTAATTTACATAATCTGGACACGGCTACCTGTCGGCTTCATACGTGTTTTTTCCCTCTGCTCCTTCGGCGGCGCGTCAGGTGAGTCGCCCTGACCATTAGGTAAGAGCCCCGATCGCCACGTATTGCGATCCGAGCCCATACCCCTGGCCGCGAACCAAGAGTTTCATCTCACGCAGCGTCACGAGGCGACCCGCGACCCTCCTCCGCTCTGGCTCTCTCCGTCCCCGTCAGCGACTGTCGCGGCTGGCGCTGCACGAAATTTTCTCCCTCCATCCCGCCGCCGCCGCCGCCGCCGCCTTCGGCCCTTCCTGTTCCTCCGTACCAGCTCCTTCGAGGCGAGGTGCACTGAGCGGTGGCGCTCGCCCGAGCCCGTCCTGCGGCGCGCGCGCTCCCTCCGCGGCTGGCTCCCATCGCTCCGAGGTCTGAGGTGAGCGAGCTTTAGATCCTTTGCTTTTGTCCTTCGCACGTCTTGTTCTTCCAGCGCCCCATACACAGCCCGTCCCTTCTCGCTGCCGACTCGGTGCTGCCACCCACCGGACACCGCTAATGTTTTTTGCCTCTTGGCCAGCAGGTACCTTCTTATCTGTCTGTTCTTACCTGCTTCACTGTGCCCGTTGGCGCGCGCTCTCCCTCGCTGTTGCTGCTCTACCTGCCCTTTGTAGCCCAGGCCATGCCCCTCCTGTCTCCCTCACCCTGAAGCGGCTGATGCTACCACCTGCTGGCTGCGCCCTACAGCGCTCGCTAGCTGCTCGCCTGCCTGCCTTCCCCCCTCGAAGCATACGCACGAACGCACGCACTCACTCCCTCATCTACCAACCCGCGGCGCGGCTTGACCATCATCCATCACCATACTTTCCCTCCTTCCTCGTGCCGAGCCGTGGCCTGGCTACCCCTGTATACCTGCGCTCGTTGATGGAACATCTGTCGCGTCTCTACTGATCGCTAACGCCGCCGCGCATAGCCTAGCCGGCTCGACGCAATGAGCGCCTGGATGAACAACGCCGTCCCAAATCACAATGGCAACGGCTTCCCGCTCATCAACGACGTCAACGCCACCGCTGCCATGATGGACCCGTCCGCACTCATGTCTAACACATCCCAATTCAATACTGGTCAGTTCCCGAGTCACCAGCCGCAAATGGCCGCCATACCGAATGATGCCATGCGCCATGGCTCGCCGGCCGCCTACCAAAATCAGACACAAAGCCAAACGCACAACCCTGTCTATCAGGCCCATTCCGTCGTTCCGTCCAAACGCCCGCGCCCGCGAGAAGACAGCATTAGCGATTCTCCACGACAGAATTCTAGCATGCAGCCGCCGTCGCGCTCCGAGACGCCGCAACAACAAAACTTTACTGGCTTCCAGCCCGCCGGCTCCATCCAGCCCCAGCCGAATGCGGGCCAGTTTTCTCGCCTGCAGCCCAACGGCTCTGCGAACGCCAGCCCGTCGCCTATCATGGGCAACCAGATGCGACCGGGTAGTGTGCCTCAGCGAGTCGCCACGGCTTCACCTCATCCCTTCTCACCGGGTCCCCAGCAGTTTGGCGGCGGCTCGCAGGCTTCACCTGTGCCCTCAGACCACGGCACCCCTCAGTCGAATACGTACATGCAGAATATGCCACCCGGTTATAATCCCGGATTCACTCCCTCGCCCTCGAACACCCGCCCCTCGCCAAACCCGAACGCTATGGCTGGCCCTCAAATGATACCTCAACAACTTGCTCCCGTGCCGCAACACATGGGCCAAATGACTCCCAACATGTATCATCACATGCAACAGCAGATGCATCAGCAGATGCATCATCAACAACAACAACAGCAGCAGCAGCAGCAGCAGCAGCAGCATCCGTCGAAAGGTCCGTCACAGCCCCAGGGACAATCCCAGCAGCAGCATCAGCCTCGGCCGCCTACCCTGACGGAACAACAGAAGATGGCCGCGTACCAGTTGCGGCTCCAGCAGCAGCTTCAAGGAAATATGCAAATTCATGCTCAAATGCAAGCCCAAAGTTTAGGCCGCGGCGTCATGCCTAAACAGCAACAGATGCCTGGAGTTTCGAATGGCCAGACGCCACCAAACAGCATGCGCCCCCAGGCGCGCCAGCTGACGAACATCAACCCTGAACAGTTCATGAAGAATCTTACCAATCTCATGAATGCAAAAGGGCTCCAGCTGGATCCTAGCCCGATAATTGGCGACAGGTCGATTAACCTCGTCAACCTATTCCAGATAGTCCAGTCCAAGGGAGGTCACAAGATGGTTACTGCGACGAACGGGTGGCTCTTTGTGGCTCAAACTTTGAATTTGCCGGTCCAGAACCCGGTGGTAGCGCCAACGCTTAAGCAAATATACGAGCGGAATCTACAAAGTTTCGAAGAGTTGTGGCTGGCGCAACAGAAGCAGAGGATGATACAGCAGAGTGCAAACGTGGCTGGCCAAGGCTCGTCGCAGAAACCAGCTTTCCCGGGCCAGCCTATGAACCAAGGACACTTGCAGCCTGGGCAGCATTCACACGCACAATTGCAAGCGTCTGTCAAGTCCGGCCAGCCTCCCGTCAACGGCTTTTCTGCCCCTCCGCCCCAGCAGTCCGCGGTCGTTTCGATGCACGGCAGAGGCAATCTGTCACGCGGCATGGAACCCATGCCAGCCAACGACTTTGCGGTGCAGTCGCCAGCACTGCATCGGCCAGTAAGCTTGTCGATGAGTCAGGGCAACGGTGGGCAGTCGGCACCAATTGCTGTCGCCGGCCCTGACCGAGCAATGCCTCGCCTACCCGCCAAGTCGCACGAATATAATCCCTGTGCACGAGATTTGCTGACGTATGGAGGCATTCACCTCGAGGCGGCAGATCTCTTAGGCGCCGAGCTTGAGTTGTGGAGGCCCTCTATACCCAGTGTCAACGAACTAGGCGATATTGAAATTCACGCCCTCACCAAGAGCTTACAAAGCGGTATACACGGGGAGGTTCGACTCGCCCTAGATACGCTTGCTACGGTATCCGCGTCGCTCGGTCAGATGCACTTCATGCAGCTTCGATACTGCGACGATTTGGTTGATGCTCTGGTTGACTGTGCGGAGGAACAGCTCGATTTACTAGCAGAACACACCATAGAAGAGTCTGACGAAATCTTACTCACGCCCTACGAGGATGTTTTCCGTGCTGCTGCTATTGAGCGCTTGGCTATCAAAGAAGTGCCCGCCTTTGGGACCACCGAGCACGAATTGGATCGCGCGGTCGACAGGCTGATCTGCATCACAACTATTCTGCGTAACGTCTCATTTCCCGGCGATCAAAACGACAATCACAGCTTCTTGTCGGACGAATCAGTAATCAAAATGCTCTGCGTCGTCATAAGATATCTTGGAACGCGTACTATGCTGCTTCGCGCGCATTGTAACACGCTGGACTTCATGAAGGACGTGGTCATACTACTATCGAATATTGCTGGTTCGGTGGAACTTCCCGGTCGAGAGCAGGCCCTATGCCTTCTGCAGTTTTTACTAGCCTTCGCTCCGACACCCGGCCCTACGATGACTGACGATATTCTCTTCCTCCCGTCGTACGATCCAAGCCTCCATCCCTATACCCCTCACGCCGTTGACGCCCTGGCCAAGCTTCTCGCAAGGGACGAGCCGAACAGAGGATTTTATAAATCTCTCTTCTCCGCTGATGCCACTAGCTCTGCGGCTTTCGAGCTACTGACACGTACATTTGCCCTGGCCGTGTCGCCCATTCCAGATATTTTGACGCCGTTCTCTACCCTCCTCGAATATCGAAAACCATTTCTCATGCAGGGAATGCTTGCAGCAGAGATACTTGCCTGCCTAGCTCCGGGCTCTGATTCGGGCTTGGCCAAAACATGGCTATCGTCGAACAACAACTTCGCTCAAAATCTCTACAGACTTGTGCACGAGTTGAGTATTCTTTACGAAAAGGGAGGCCGGGTTCCGGGCCGGCCCGTTTCCAGAAGAGATCCCGAGCTCGTCTACATTGTCGTGGTCGCCGTTTCACTACTGCGGAGATTATTGGAAAAGGCTGGAGATCCAAACAGCCCGATGTGCACGGTACCAGGGGACCTGCTACCGCAACCTCAACTGCTTGTTGAGGCTTTGAGCATGCAGTCACTCGAATGGACGAAGGAAGGAATGCTCCTACAACTGACTGCAATTTTCAACGCTTGCTAGAGTCGAAGTCCCATATCAGGCTTGCGGCAGCTACTGTTTTCTGGATATTACCACCTTGGACAAAACAAGGACAAATATGCAGTCATGCCACTCGCGACGTTGTTCACTACCTCCCCCCAACTGAATCGCAGTTAATCAGCAGATGGCGCAGAGCTAGATTTGCATTGGTAGTCCAACCATTCTGGAATTGGACATGTAAACGGAGTTTTTTCCCTTCATGGTGCAGCGCGGGTGTTGGTGTACATAGTTGCAGCACACACACCGAGATAAACCGAGTTCTGATACCACGATGCATGGCTGGCTGTAGTATTCAAGTATCTTTGTATGCCTCGAACTTGTCCGAATAGCGGAATTTGATCCTTTTTTTTGGCGGAACTGTAAAGCCTTTGTTGACCAGTTGGCCAGGTTTATCAGATTTCAGAAGCCTTTCATTTCAAGCCATTGCTTTGTTTTATTGAGCCAGTCACCCTGGTGGGCATCCTGTGAGTCATGACTCAGTAATTTTAAACGTGAGTAGTCGAGCTCACCTGAAGCTGAACTGAACGTGCCGGTTCGCTGACACGAGCCTTGGCTCTGTCGAGATTCAGGGCTGAAGTAATTTCATTGGCGAATCGCGGCAAATCACCATAGACTTTTCTAATTGTAGTAATTAATTCCGTACCATTCTGACGAGAGCGATAGACGGGCAGCCGTCTGCTACTTGTGCGGCTAATAATGTACGGCATCTTTGCAAATGCCTCTGGAGATTTGGCGACCGAAGGATTTTCCAAAAACAATTGGAAAACTTCAGGAGACACATTGGCGCCATAAGGCTTACCGGCGGATGCCTCTAGGCTAAGGTCAGTGGAAGCTTCTTCAGGACGATCCATGGTGGCAGAGAGGTCCTTGCGATCAGAGAGGAAGGCGGTCTGCAACAGCGGTTGGCGCAACGCGCCTTGTGGGGGATGGATATGAATCATCGGTCGAGAGGCGGTAGTGCGTGCCCACGGCAAAGCTCGAAAGAGTAGGGGCTTCATGATGAGGGCGTAAACTTGTGGGAAAGCGTAGGAACATAGGCGTCTTACAAGCGAATCTCAAGTGAACGGCGGGAGAGCAGTTTTAGGATTGATTGAATATGTTCTCGCGTCCGAGTCACATGATGTGCAACGAGGTCCTGCCGCCGGCCAAACCTCGGGTCATCCACCCCATCAACTTTGTGCGCTCACGAAATTCAGTTGCAAAGCAAAACGTACTTGCGCTCGGAACTGCTCGGAAAAGACGGAAAAGACCAAACGGAATCAGGCATCGGAGCACTTCTCACTACCTCTACTCACCCCTGCGCTGGCTACCAAAGCTACTCAAAGGGTAGTCCAAAATGGAGGACATTTACAGTACCCTCACGGCCGACGGCTCGTCCATCCTTCCCCTTCTGGCGCCCCATCTGAGCCGGCACCTGCTTTACCCATTGATTCAGTTTGAGGGCGACAAGGCGGAGGAAAAAGGCGATGATGAGCGGTCCAGGAAGATTATTTCAGGGAAGATTAAGCTCTTGGAAGACACGAATATGACCGATTACGTTGCGACACTCTACTGCGATCTCCATGGCGTGGGGGAACCTCCGGCCGAATATACGAAGAAAAGACAGGCAGTTCTATCACAGTTAGAGCTTTACGAACAAGAAACAGCTATCATTGCAGATCTCTTGACGCAAGACGACGTGGTAAACGGCCTTCGGAGTGATAAAGTGGCCAACCTGGAGTTTCTGAAGAACCAGCATGGGGTGAGCCAGCTCATACCGGCCCCGAGTTTACTCATTGGCTGAAATCTAACAAAAAGTAGGCCACAATGGAGATGGTCAACGCGCTGTATGACTATGGCCAGTTTCAATTTCGCTGTGGTCAGTATGGCCCTGCCGCCGATATGTTATACCAGTTCCGAGTCCTTTCAACGGACAACGACAAAGTTTCCGCGTCAACCTGGGGAAAGCTAGCGTCCGAAATTTTATCCACCAACTGGGAATCTGCTGTGGACGAGCTAAAGAACGTTAAAGAGGGTATCGACACCAAGCTTTTCAGCAACCCACGCGCCCAACTCGATCACCGCACCGTGCTTATCCACTGGTCTCTCTTCCCACTCTTCAACTGGGACGGTGCTCGAGAGCCGATTTTAGACATGTTCTTCTCCGCCGCTTACATAAATACCATACAGACGTCCTGCCCGTGGATTCTGCGGTATCTTATCGCTGCCGTCATCACAGGCCGTACCCGCGCTCGCAACAGTTCCATACAGCAGAAGCAGCTTGAGGATGTTGTTCGATACGTACGCCAGGAAGCATACGAGTATGTTGATCCTGTCACGCAGTTCATTCAATCCCTTTACATTGCCCACGATTTCGACGCTGCGCGCGATGCACTTCGTTCGGCCGAGGAAGTCTGCCGCGGCGACTTCTTCTTGGCATCTTCGGCGGATGCGTTTGTCGACGCCGCGCGCCACTTGATTTGTGAGAGCTACTGCAAGATATTCAGCCGGATGAACATTCGTGATCTAAGCGGCAAGCTGGGCCTGAACCCTGATGAGGGAGAGAAGTGGATCGTCAACTTGATACGGGAAACACGACTCGATGCCAAGATTGACAGCAAAGACGGCACGGTGATAATGAATCATCCTCCAAACAATGTCTACCAGCAAGTCATTGAGAAGACAAAGGGCGGTTTCTTCCGGACACAAGTATTGAATGCCGCTGTTTCGAAGTAGTAATGCGATGAACAGCTCGCCCACCAAGATTCGACCGACTGTGCATATGACGGCAAGGGTGAGGAAAGAGAATCCTAACAAGCAGAAAATAAAGAAAAAATAAAGCAAGACGTTACAGAGGTCAAGGAGGGCGAAGATTGATGGGCAGGTTACTCGGTCTGTCAATTGCCGCATCCTCGACTCTTCTTCGGCCCTGAGAATGAAAATGCGTAACTCTGGCGCTCAGTCAGCCGGCATCACGGACGGCTCATGCGGCGGGCGGAGGAGAGAAACTATGGAATAATGGAGATGACGGGCCGCACTGGTCATTTCTTGATCGCGCGGGTGGTGTATACGAAATTCATTCGAATAAGTACCTCCCCCTTCCATCCCTTCCAACACATAGTATACCTGGCGATACAGTTTGTATTGTATGGCGTTGTGGACGTGCTCGGACGTACGGAGAAGAAGGACACAAAAGAGGCGCCGAGAGATTCAGCACGCGAGGATAGGCCATATCCCATCCTCCGTCGAGTAGCTAGAAAAGGCAAAATTCATATGGAGAAGCATGCCCTAGTTTCTGTTTCCGTCATCCTGAGGAGACCCACGTGCAGTTCGACCCGAGATATCTTAACAGCACTTCCCTGCTCGCGCATGATAGGATGCTTGCTATCAGACCTGCCGCAGTCCGGCCACCTCTCTTCGGGCGCATTTCAGCTCATACCCTTATCTAGCCCAAGCAAGTGGGCGTCGAAGCGAGCATGTACGGCTATGACCGGGCCAGGCTGCTGCGCTGATGCCTGCTACTCAGGTGTCTTGCCCAGGGAGCGTATGGGCAAGAGAATGTTGGCAGGCATCGTCGATGGGGCGTGCCGCGGCTGTCGAGCGCCGCACTAGGGCTCGTCATCGCCCGCGCGCGCGGCCATCCAGACCTGGCCCTCGAGGTGCTCGATGGCACCGTCACGCATCCACCACACGTCATCAGGCTCGCGCTGTGCAGGCGCGTCCTCGTTGGGGGTATCAGGCGGGCCGAAACCGTGATCGCTGTCGCTGTCGGGACGCCGGCCGTCGAGCAGGCGGCGGTCGCGCACGGCGCCCCATTGGAAGAGCAGGCGTGCACCCTCGAGGCGTTCGCGGTCACCGCCGTCGAGGATGCCACGCTCGAGCTCCAGGCGAGCGTCAAGGGGCGAGCTGGCCTCGGGCTCGCGCTCGGCACTCTCTAGGAGGTCGACTTTCTCGGCGATGGTGACGCCGCGGAACCCATCGAGGGCAAAGATCCACTCAAGAGGGTTCTGGTCCTCGCTGTCCCTGCCGAGAGCGCGGAGTGTCGAGGTAAACGGTCCCTCGCGGGGCGGACGGCGTCGCAAGTACAGACTTAGCGTCTCGGAAAAGGCCTTGCGCAGCTCCTCGCTGGTCAGGTCAAGCTTGACGTCCCAGAACTGTGGTCCGCAGCAAGTAGACAGTGTGGCGATCTGTTCGAGCGGCGGGAGGAGGCAGGGCGTCGTCCTGTTTAGGACCGGTTCAATGGACGCATCGGCCTTCATTTGGATCCGCACCGGTACGGCGACGGGCTGGCCGGTAAGCACATCCTTGGCGACTAAGCAGCGCTGTTCCGCGGCCAAGACCCAGAAGTGGCGAAACGCCTGGAGGTGAGATCGGTTGTCCATAACGCTCGTGGGAAAGATGGGGTAGAAGGCCACTAGCAGGGCTGCAATGGCCATGTTGCTGGATCCGAACGTCGCCGTTCCGCAGCCGAGGAAGAGAGCGCCTATGGCAAGATGGGCTGCTAAATGGGATCCGTACGGCGTGTCTGGATCATCTCTGCCGTGGAGGGCACGTAAGCGACGAAGAATGAAGACGTCACCGGTGCCAGCCATGACAATGGAGCAAGACAGGGCGAGAATGTCCTGGCACATGCGGGCGTTGGACCTCACGAGCTCCTCATCGTACGGTGGCACGGCGTCGGCCGCTGTTGCAGATGATGCGATGCTGGAGATGCGCATGAATTGATCAAGGTAATGAATGAGCAGGTCCCGAACCGTTGTCGAGGCACTGCCCGAGAAGCGCAGTGCAACGGCGAAGCACAGTCCGGCGAGGATGCCGAAGAAGGGGAGATCAGACGATCGCAGTCGCTTGATGCTCAGCAGTTTGTACGCTGGACGATATGCTGCCGGAAGACTGTCGTGGATCCACGCAAACGAAGGCTCAATTGCCGACCAGAGAATCAAGTTTTTCGTGACGGTCCGGAGCAGAAGGATGTCGGGTCGCACGTAGTCAAACTGGAGCACTGATTCAGGAGCGTCGATCTTTCGCGCCACGATTTGATCCTCGGACTTCATGAAGATGAGAGCAATGGCCATGACAGCCCCTGCCGCAGCCCGATCGAGAATGTGGACAATATGCACGTTCTTGGCAGCGGTCGCGTGGGCAATCAGCTTCTCTGTCAGCTGCATGTCGTGCAGGCCTTTAAGATCGCCTCCTTTGCCGAGATTGATGAATCCCAGAGCGAATCCCGCCGCAAGCCGGTAGCACTCGCTTCGCAGCGACTCCTCTTCCTCCTCTCCGTCAATACGTTCGATCTCTGAGAGCATGATCTCACTCATGCGCCTGTGTTGGCTGTTGCAGTAAAGCAGTCCGATGCCCATGATTCCCGACGTCTGCGTCAGTGGTGACAAGTTCAGCTCGGCGGCACCGCGAGGCAACATGCGCGTGGCGTGCACGGAGAGCAGTCGAGTGATGAGTGAGTCCATGGTACCGATATACGAGGCAGCAAGACCTAGAAGCAAGCCGACCGACGTCATGGTATGCTTTGGAGTCAGATACTTGAAAGCCACCCATTTCGCCACGTCCTTGAGGTGACCGTTAAGTCCAAGGGCAAGGAGGAAGCCGGCGTGCCGATTGTTCAAGTCCTGCTCTGGCCTGTTGTACAGAATCCAGGATGTATCGATGCCCTTTGCCCGAGGCGAGATGGCCAAGCCTGCAGCGACTCCTTGATGAAAGAAGCCCCAACAAACCTTGTCCTCAGTAAACAGGCCTTTCTCGACGCTAACTGTAACGTTGGCCGGCTTAACCACACAATTGAGGTTGAACCCTCCGACGTTGAACTTCTGAGTGATGAGAGGATATCGCAAACTGTAATAGAGTAGCGCCCGCCCTGTCGGTATGGCTAGTGTACCAATGGCGATCCGTGATACAAGCAGCTTTTGCTTTTCCAAATATTCGCTTTCAGACATGCTGGGAGTAGGTTCTAGGTGAACTATCCTGGGTTTGTTCGTGGTTAACATATTTTGTGCCTCGTTGAGACGGCGATCGTCCTTGAACAAAGCTCTGATGACGGCTTGACGCTCGGTGCCTTCACTCTCGTCGTAGCCCAGGCTATTGGTCTCCCCGACGCTTTGGCAGAGAAGGCGGTAGTCCCAGGTGGCAGTGTGTGTCGGTATCTATTCATACGGTCAATGCGGTCCCAGCTACAACTTTGTCAGTCTGCTCACCAGAATACTCGACATGGTTATCCGAGGCCGTTTTCGAGGAGAAAGTATAAGGCTAATGTCGCTGCGCTTCACCAAGTCCAACAAATCTTGCGACCATTCGGAAGGTGGGTGGGCTTGACAGAGAGATATGGCGTCCTGGAAAGCTACTAGAATCGCTTCTGGCAGCGTCTCCAGGACGTGATTGGTGAAGCCGCAGTTCTTCATCGCCTCCACCATCTGAACCGCAGTGGTACGTTGCCGGACAAGCTTGAAAAATCGTTTAAACATGATGGTACGAGGGGTTATGTGCTCCCAACGTGAGTCTTCAGACTGATTTGCATCCGACGCACGAGAACTAGTATAGTATATATCGGCGGGCGTGAGGCAAGGCTGGCCTCGCACGCCGATAAGTCGAGACTGAACCCATTCAAGAACGTCTGGTCTCACTGGTGGCTGAGGAATTAATGGCTTCAAGTTGATTTCTGGCAAATGTCAGCCAATTTCTTGGTTACAGATCTGAAGCTGGTTGCCTACCCGCATCGTGGCAGGCGTCGACTTCCTCTTGGATGCCGAGCTCGTATATTTCTGAGAAGCTATGCCACTTCAGCCACCTCGCAATTTGGCATAGCAAGACCCTAAGATCGACTCTCCCGGATGAAAGGTACTCGGGTGTCGTAATATCAAGTTTTTGCTCTTCGAGGAGCAAATGTAAAGACATGAAAATATCCACGGCGGCTTTACGGCGGCCGTCAGGATTCTTTCCGAGTGCCGTTGGCATGTATCCTGATTGACCCATGGCGGCCTCACCCCACGACGAAGATAGAAAATCCTTTGCGAAGCCAATGTGGCGGGGTAGGAACCTAGGAAAGAAGGCTGTTTCACACATAGCAGACGAAGCATCATCCACGTCTTCGTCCAACGCCCATTGCCATCCCTTGTTCATCATCCAGACTGGACAGCCCAAAGCGTTTGCCGTCTCTCTCATCTCCAAAACCTTCCAATTCTCGGACTCTCGGATGGAACCGAAAGAACCAGAGTCCGGTCTCCTCTTGCGAACTGGCAGAAGCGCTGCCTGACAAGCCTTTGTTTCGGGTCGGCCTAGGTTAAGAAAGGAAACAAAAAGCAGCGTCGCAAAGGCAGACCACTCCGTATTAGCAACAACTTCGTTCTTAGTCTGCAACCACTGCATAGCATGGATCCATCCGGCATGTAGACGGCCTGCGAAAAAAGCCGGCAGGACGCTCTTGCAGATATCCAAGGCTCGACGTACTTGCGGACACGTTGGTTGTAGCTGTATTTTCAGCTGATGCAGGAGACCCTTCATGTCCACGACGTCGACGATACCTTTCTGTCGAGGGTGGCGGATGCCAGTTATGCTTCTTCTGCTGATATCGATGAACTCTGCTTTCGTCTGGGTAGCATCGCGTTGCGGCTGTCTACCTTGAAATTGGAGGCTTCTCGTGTCGTAAGCAAGGAGAAGCGACAAAGAGATTTTTGTCAGTTCAATCCATGGTGCTTGAGTGCTCAGTTCATGACGCCCATCTATGGACTCGGATAGTACCAGGATGGCTGACAAGTCATCATCAACTACCTTCGACGAGTCAACCACATTCTTGACTTTCCACTGCTCCCGAGGTGTCAGGCTAAGAGTGAGTTTGCCAAATTTTTCCTGCAGCTTCACGTGTATTGTCACGAGCTGCAGTCGCCTTTCGACGGAATCCTGCACGCCGACAAGGAGTTGGGTATGTTGCTGTTCATTAACAGCGAATGGTGGTGCGGTAAGAATGAATACCTTGGATTGATAACGGGCAGGTTGAGTCGATGACGAGTACCGTACATTGGAATTATCGATTGGAATCGTGTGAATCTTGGTGAAGCGAACTTCGTGTTGCAGACCGTCAAAGTCTTGGTCATCGAGCTCCATATTATGAAATCCCTCGTCCAGGGCGATATCAATGGGTGGCTCAAGTAGGCTACCGAGGCTTGGATGAATAGGATGGAAACTAGAGCTCGAACGTCCCAGATCGTGCCGTTTGGAGGTATTGCTATTGGGCAGGTGTGGTTGCTCGGTAAAAGCCGACCGTTCATGGGATGCCGACAGATCTGCCCGAGCTAGCATGGAGCTCACACGGCGAGAGCTTCGACACGGCACACCTGAACTTTCATTGTCCCGTTGCTCAAGAGAGGAAACCAGATCCAGCGGAGTCTCAATTCGATCGCTCTTACGAGGACGCTTTCCCGGTAGAGGGGCTCCAAAACTTTCCCGAAAGTTTTGCTGAACCGGTGTCGATGGTCCGCTGGTAAAGCCAGGTTGCATAGAGCTTCGGCGCCGATTAGCCCTGTTCTTAGCCTTTTTATTGCGGCCAATAAAGGGATCACGGGGATTCAGGTAGGTGAGCCTCCAGACGGTATAAGAGCTGTTCTCGCGGTTGACGGTAACGCCTAGAATCAGAGGTTCTCGAAGCTGCACGGCAGGTGCAATAGGGAGCTTCAAGCGCTCTACATGGAGCAGCTCCTCGGCGGAATCCAGAAATGACGGCCTACTCAAGACCCCCCTCCTCGCGACCCGATTGTGGCGAGGTTCAATATCGGTGACTACCAGGCCAACTTCTGCCAGTGGGTCTGTCAAGGATACCAGACGCGGCCAGAGGGATTCTGGCTGTTCCATGGGCGAGTCCCACATGTTTTCCAATATTGAACTCTGGCTTAGATGTAGCGGTTTCGGGTTGCCCAGGCTCTCTGTAGAGAAGGCATTCTGCTGAGAGCGGCTGAAGGCGGTAAGCTGTGAGGAGACGAAGGAATTCGGTGGGACGCGAGGGAATCTAAGAGACACCGACGCTGCATTATCTGTCCTGGCTTTCCTTTGAATGATAACGCCAACAGGCCCAGCGCAGGCGCATTCAACTTCAAAAGGCATGTGAACGATATGGCTGGTGCCTGAAAGAAAATAGATATGAGCTTGTGACTTAAGGAAGACGACGAGAGCCTTCTCCAGCGTTGATGAACAAGCGGCTGGGTTCTCGGCTGTACTGAGGTTGGGCTTGAAAGGCTCAGAGGTGGGGAAGTAAGCCAGTAGCGCCTGGACGACCGGCTCCTTTTCGAGGCCAAACTTGAAGGTCTTGCGCAAAAGACGGCCGCGGCACCACACGACACAATCCGATGTGATCAACAGCTCGTCTTCAACACCATCTTCCGAAGTAATCTCCCAGGCATAGGACGAGGCGGGCGCTTCAGCGGGGATCAGCTGCTCTTGGACCGCACTGCGCAGTCCTGACGGCTGGTGCAGCCCCAGCGACTTGACCGTGGCCATTTAAATGAAGGGAGCTCTATAGATGGACAGCTCGAAGGGGCGAGGAAGAGGGCGTCTTCTGTTAGTCGAGAGTCGACGGTGACAAGTCGTGTCTGTGCCCAGCCTAGTTAACGAGGCTGTGCCAGGATAAGACTTGAAGAGTCAGGCGCTTTCGGAATGATGGATAGACAAGTTGGGGAGGCGACTCGGGAAGAAGCTCGAGGGGTTAGACAGTGAGGACGATGAAGTATCAGGATCTGACACTTCAGGCTGCTATTTTTCGGGAGTTCTCATTTTCCCTCAGCACTGTGAGGTTCAATGCATGTTTAGTGGGGTCTGCCTTTTCATGGAGCCTGCCTACCCTGCATGCTCATTTACCCGGACATAATTAGTTAACGGCATCGTGACGTAAATAACTGCATTCGCGGCCTGGTTCTCCATCCTCCTCCGTAGTCTGCAAGCAGACGTCTTCGGCCTCAACGCCGCGGCCAGATTGCATCCTTTGGAGCGACATCGCGGTCAGCTCGTTCTGGCTTAGCGCAGCTTTGAGCTGTCTCGCTGCTCCAGAGAACGCATCTGCGTGTCTTTGCGACAGTGCCAACGCTCCTCAGCATGCGATGACGGAACACAATCGAAAGAGCCACAGCGAATCTCGGCCTCACGCGCCCCATTTACGCGACGATGATAGCGATCTCAGGCTGCAGAAAGCTGATTCCAGTGCCAGAAATGGCGGTGGAGAACAAGGCGTGTTTCAGAGACAAGAAAGAATTGACGTTGACGACACCCAAGAGATCGAAGATGAAGATGACGATGATGACGACGACGACGACGACGACTATGACTGTGATGAAGATGACTATGAGGAGGAGGAGCCGCAGCTCAAGTACGTGCAGCTGACCCAAAACATGGGTGCCGTATACCGCAATGGAGATGCGACCAGCGCGTTTCTCGTTGCCGGCGACAAGATGGTGTGTCCCATGCCTTCTTTCACCATGGAATATCTCACGCCCTAACTGAGCGTCAGATCATTGGAACTCATAATGGCAACATAGTAGGTCTGCTAAAGTCTGCACCAGACCGACCAGGGCTAACTGCTTGACAGCATGTCATCCAGCTTCCCACCTTCCAGTCCATACGCGTTTACCATGCTCACTCAGCTTCCGTTACGAGCATTTCCATATCACCTTATCCGCCACCATTATATGGCGACCAAACCGAAGCGCACTCCCGCCTCCAAGCCTCACAGGCACGCCCGACCTCACGACAGTCTAACATGCCCTCGCCAGCTGCAGCCTCGAGAAAGTCGCGAGAGCCGCCCACGCTACCACGACTTCCTTCCAATGATATATACGTGTCGACATCATCCACGGATGGCAATGTATGCGTTCAATCTCTTCTAGACGTCAAAGAAGTTCAACTTCGCAACTTTGCCCGTCCGCTTCAAGCTGTCGCCTTGTCGCCAGAATACAAGCTCGATCGTACATATCTCTCTGGTGGCCTAGCAGGACAACTTATCTTGACCGTAGGCGGAAGCCCCGGGCGAAGCTCATCTACCGTCACAGGTACGGCTGCTGCTACAGCATCCGGCTGGCTGGGCAGCATTGGCTTGGGCCACAATACCGGTAAAGACACCATTCTGCACTCGGGAGAAGGCACAATTAGCAGCATCAAATGGTCCCTGTCCGGAAAATACGTCACTTGGCTCAACGAATACGGGATTAAAGTGATGCGATCCAAGCTCCATCTCGACGGGGCTGACTCGGACCATGCATGGAAACGCATGGCTCACATAGATAGACCCCAGACAGACAATTGGGAAACCATGGCTAGTGTCTGGAAGGGTCGGGCTGAGTGGATCGATGAAAAAGCCATCGAGACAAGCGAGATGGAATCGCGGTACCATGTCGATTCCCCGACCTCTGCTGCACAGAGTCTCCGCAAACCGACTTCATCAGGCAAGAATATCATAGAACGGCTCCTCGTTGGCTGGGGCGGCACCATTTGGATCATACATGTGCATCCAGAGGATGTGGCAACCGGTCGAAGTGCGGGAGATACAAATCTTGGACGCGCAGAGATTTCCAAAATGTAAGTCAAATAAGATCTACCGTCGGACGAAGTCGAGTTGACGGAAACCAGTCTACGGATGGACTGCATTATTTCCGGAATTTCTTTGTACACTCGAGATCTGCTACTGGTGCTTGCATCTTGCTCCGCAGAAGACGAAGAAGATGGCCAAGGGGTAGGCAAGATGACCAAGAGTGGCGGAAGCCGACATTCTCAAGACTTCAATCGAGACAAGCCATCCAGAGGCCTGAAGCGTCGGCCAGACAATCAGCCCCCTGAGCTGAGATTGATCGACCTCAACTCGGAAGCAGAAATAGACAAGGGTAGCCTCAGCATGAACCGCTTTGAGAAGCTTTCCTCTTCCGACTATCACCTAAGTGTTCTTCCTGCTCATACGGCGGCCTCAGCGGTAGCATCAAAGGGGACTCTCGAGGCACTAGCTGGTTTCGGCACCGACATGTGGAACGCCGCTATCAACCCCAAGTCTCTGTTTAGCTCTGGAGCGAGCATCAAGAGCAAAGATAGTGGTGACGATGCAGCATCAGGCTCCAAGGCTAGCAGCACAACAAGTACTATTCGGCCTAACAAGATGGCCACGCTATCGATCCACCCAAGCCTGGCAAAACCAGGGGCGAAAATATTCATTCACAGCCCCTACGACTGCATCTTAGGGACTAGGAGAGACTTGTCCGATCACCTCGCGTGGCTTTTGAAAAACGAGCACTTTGAGCGAGCGTGGGAACTCGTGGACGAGAACCCCGACGTCGTAGCAGTCCCACTGGAAAAAGTTGGCGACGTCGCCTCCCTGGCGTCATCGAGACCTTGCCAAGGCGACGAATTCTACGACGACGAATCTATCACGGACCATTCTCAGAAAAGCTTATATTCAGCCGCCGAGAGAGAAAAAAGACGGATTGGTGAGCTATGGATACAGGAGCTCATTGAGGAGGGCAACTGGATCTCGGCAGGTCAGGTGTGCGGCAAGGTCCTGACGACGGCTGACCGATGGGAGAAGTGGGCTTGGACCTTTGCCGGGGCCAAGAAATTCGATGAGATCACTGGATATGTTCCCTCGCGACCGATGCAGCCGCCGATACCATCGACGATATACGAAGTTTTCCTCGGTCACTATCTTCAAGACGACAAGCCGCGATTTAAGGCGCTTCTAGACGCCTGGTCGACTGAGTTGTATGATGTCGGTATAGTCTGCACGGCACTTGAGAATCAAGTCAAGTTTCGCGACGTGCGGGAGGACACTGTCAACGATGGAAACAAGGGCCGCGATTGGCGCATCGTCATGGGGAGCCTGGCACGGCTGTATGAGGCTGGGGGGAGGCGCAAGGAGGCGCTAAAATGCTACATCAAGCTTCATGATGCCGACTCGGCCTTCGGACTGATACGGGACGCACACCTTGCCGAGGCCGTAGCCGACGACATCCCCGGCTTTATCGGATTACGCGTCGACCCTGTCCAGCGGGAGAAAATGAGCAAGCAAGAGCTGGCCGAGGCCACGTCCGAGGCCATGACATTGCTGGTCGACGAAGCGCTGCATGGCCTGGTGCGCCCCGAGGTAGTGGTGGAGCAGTTGAAGGAACAGCAACTGAAGGACTATCTGTACTTTTACCTCAAGGGCCTGTGGCGAGGAGAAGGAATCCAGGAGCACATGGGCGAAAATATGGATCGACTCGTGATGGACAGCAAGTCTCTGGTGGATAACTTCGCCGACATGGCAGTCCACCTCTTTTCCATGTACGACAGACCACTTTTGATGGAGTTTCTGAAGTCATCGACTTCGTACACGTTCGAAAAGGTAAGACGACTGGCACCAAGCGCCCTATGTTCCTTGTACTGTCTCTGACTATCTTAGGCTGTTGAAGAGTGCGAGGCGTTTGAGTTTCACGATGAGCTCGTCTACCTCTACTCCAAGACGGGCCAGATGAAACGCGCACTCAACTTGATCATCGACAGGCTGAAGCAGGTAGAAAAGGCAATCGAGTTTGCCAAAGAACAGGATGATCCAGACCTATGGGAGGACCTGCTCAACTACAGCATGAACAAGCCGACTTTTATCCGCGCATTGCTAGAAAAGGTAGGGACGGCAATCAATCCGATCAAGCTTGTACGGCGCATACCGGAAGGACTCGAGATCCCTGGTCTACGCGAGGGTCTCACGCACATGATGAAGGAGCATGAACTACAACATAGCATCAGCTCCGGGGCAGTACGTGTGCTGCGCAGCGAGTTGATGGCAGCGCAAAACGAGCTACGTGCCGGGCAACGCAGAGGCATCAAATTCAATTTTGTGACCGGGCAGATAACAAGCCCCCGGGCCAGCACAAACGGCGGGACAGGCAAAGACGAAGGCACGGGCGAGATAACGCAGGATGAGAGGCGGAAGCCACAAGCCGGACGTTGCGCGAGCTGCGCGGAGCCGCTGACCGAGTACGAAACGGAGTCGCTTCTAGGCTTCGCGTGCGGACACGTCTTTCACGTTAGTCACTTGCTCGAGATGCTCCACAAGGGCCAGAACATGGATGTCGAGCTTGTGAGGGAGCAGCAGGAGGGCGCAATGCACTTGGTCGGCGCCAAGGCGATGCGGGCAAGGCTCCTAGAGGGCAAGGTAAAGGGCGGGTGCCCGATCTGCCAGGCCAAGAACAGCTAGAAGGGGCGATTCGAGGCTCAGGTCGAGATCAAGGCGCTGGAGTTTATGTAGACGGAATTCCTTTTCTTGTCTTGTCTATGCGTGTTTCTGCATCGTCGAAAGGACGAGCAGAGCTAGGTACAAAGAGCAATATTATTACGGCGCTTGTGCGCCGATATTTTGTGATGATGATGATGATGCCATGTCAGCCATGTGCGTTTTCGCCGCGTACGCTGCCACCCGGTGATGCTTGCAGAGGTGCCCGAGAGAGAAAAAGAAAAGAAATGCAGAAAGAGTACAGTGCGCGCGAGGGTCAACGGGGATGAATATGTCAAGGAGAGGATATGAGCGCAGAGGAGAGCCGATGTGGTGCGAGAGGCCGGAAGGGACAGGTAAGAAGGGGTCGAGTTGGGAGAGGCGGGAGAGGCTGAGGCGTGCCGTGTCTAGAAGAGAAAGGCAACAGCCATGGCGCCGGCCCCGATGGCAACGCCGCGTACAACGCTAACGGAGTTGCTGGCGCCCGTCGACGTAGGTACGGGCGAGCTGGTGCTGGTTGAGGTCATGAGGAGCTCGCTGGCGGTCGGGGCAGTGACGATGTTGTCGTTGCGCGTCGACATCGATGTCATGTTGTGGCGGCTAACCGTCATGGTCGTCTGCCTGCTTCGCGTGTTGTTGACGTGATGACGGCCGTGGCAGACTCTTCGTCAGAAGGCGAGTTGGAGACGAAGCGGGCTTTGGCGCTTGACGCCAGCGGCGCCACCGAGCTTCTCGGCGTCTCGACCGGGGCAGCGCCGCCTGTCGACTTGGAGAGCTGGCAGCTGGTGGAACGGACGATAAAACACATGTTCATGTTGTATACGATGGAGCCTGTCCGAGGTGTGAGCCGCTCTGCCTTCACTTCATCTGTTCTTCCCCCCCTCGCGTTGTCCAGGGCACTCACCAGCGGTCGTAGTCGAACCAAGCTCTTGCGGAGCTACCGTTTCTGTCTCGACATGGTTGGCTGACGGGGAGGCGAGGAAAAGGAACCCGTCAGTCAAGCCAGGTTTGAGACTTTCCCCTTGGATTGAGACCTTGGGGGGGTTCGCGAAACGGGTTTCCAAGCTCACAATAAGCCACGGCCCGCACGGCAGAGATGAAGCAGCTGGCGACGAGCATGAGGCTAGTGTAGATGGCCATTTTGGTGGCAGGCATTATGACTACCGATCGAAGAGAACAGAGGGGGGCAAACGACGGTGGACGTGTTGCCTGCACGTTATGGAGGTCGGAAACGGGTTGGGTCTGAGGTTTGCCGAGCAAGTATACGAGAAGGGCGGTTATAGGTGTTGTGAGTTTCCAGACAAAAGACGATGGTGAAGTGCCGCCCGCTTTAATAAAAAAACTCTCCAGTGCCCGCCAGAATAGGGGTTCTATCGTCAGAAAGGGATGATGGTGAAGGAAGGGCGGGAGCGTGCAGAGGCGAGGGAGAGCTGGAACGCGGTCGAAGCAGCATGTGCAATATTCCGTTCCGCCCAGGAGAAACACGGCATGCCATGCAGACGCAATCAAGTCATCTGGATGAAGACATAGCTTTCTTTCTTCTTTGGGAAGCGCCAGCGGAGCAGAGCAGCAGAGCGGACGAGAGAAAGACGCGTAGAGAAAAGAGGCTCGGAGAGACGGATCACGGCAAAAGGCAGAAGCGACGCCTGATCTGTGAAAAACAGGCGACGGGCCAGCGACAAGCCGGGATAAATGGTGGCTGGATGAGGTTGGCTTCGGATACGGTAGGGATCAGGTCCAAAGGAGGGCGCGTAGCCGGAGTCTTGACCAGCTGGCCAGCCTCGGGACGCCCAGCTGCCCTCTCCTCAATTTGCTCGCGTGATCTGGACAATAGAGCAGGGCAATCAAGGAGACAGCCGGTGATCATGGCATGGCCATGGCCATGGCGTTGTTGCCGCCGAAGAAAGGAGCACCAACTTGACTCAAATCCCTCCCTACCCTTCTTTTTAGGTCTCTTGAGGCCCTTCGACGCGACTCTCGTGCGGGGGTGAGACGCGTCAGGCGTGACATGTTGCGAGATTGATTGAATGCTTGCGGCAAAATGTCGCGACGAAGATTCCAGATTCTCTCATGACGCGGCTGGCGCAATCAAGGGGGATGCGCTGGAATTGCGGAACAATCGACACGCCGGTTTTCCCCTGACTTTATCGTACTTGAAAGCTGGCAAAGACAAGACGGCCAGCTGATGGCAGGCGTACGAGACGCTCTCGCCCCGGTCGCTCATATCTTTTCGTGTGTTTGCTGCGCACAAGCAACGAAGCAAGGCGCGCCTCTGGAACCGGATCGACAGGACGATAAGACAGCTCATGGGCAGTCAAGCAAGCAGGCTGCATCCATCCGCGGCCCGTAAAAAGATCCCGTCCTTCCCATGCCGGACGCGGCTGGCTGCCGGCCCGAGACATCCCGATGGCCTCTATTCAACACAAACTAGTTCATGATGCCCGCCCTCAACAGCTTCCGACACGAAATATCACGAAATATCAGTACCCAGGCCCGACGCTAGAGCCCCTAGATCCAAGACATGTCGCGTCTTCCACCCACCTCTTCCCTCTCCCAGACCACGTCTCTCTTCACACGCCCACATACGCACGGGATTCAAGCTGGCGCCGCGGCCGACACGGCCCTTTGCCGACAAGCCATGCCGCCGCAGAGATCCGTAGGCCAGCCCTGGGTCTTAGTAGACGTCTCGAGTTAGCTTGGTCAAGCTTGGATTGCCACCAGTGCTGCAGCCCGGGAGGCGCGGAGTTTAGACGCATTTGTTGCAATTCTGCAGAACGACATAACTAATAGTTCGGTAAACCACGGCTAGCCAAGTTTGAAGGTTACTTTATTATCTATTTTATTTAACTAGAGACGTAATCCTAAGGATTGGGCGGATGGTTTAGTGGTATAATGCCTTCTTAGCATGAGTTGAGCTCGTGAATGGAGGAGGTCCGGGGTTCGATTCCCCGTCCGTCCAACTTTTGCTCCCAGTTCTCTTTTTTTCTGGCTTAGACCTTTTTACTTCACCTGTTTCCCTGTTGCGGGAAGATGGGAGACCGATCACGGGACCCAAAGTACGTAGAATACCCAATTGTACACACGCGACAACGTATTAGAGTAGGAGCCTCAAAAACATAACATACCTAGATAGATCAAGGAAGTAGTGGATGAGAGATTACCTAGATATATAAAGGACGTCTCTACCTCATAGTCATCATGCCTCAACCCCCCTTTCGTTGGCGCAATTGGACAACTCCTCACCAAAAGTCCGCCATTTGGCATCACGGGAAGGATCTCAGGCGGCATCCTAACCTCGATCAGTGAAGCTATCTCTTGTTGCGGGCTGACGCCTTTGCTTAATCAGTAAGAAGGCGGATTGGACGCATTGTCTTTATTCCGCACCGAACACGCAAAGATCAACCGAACCAGCCGTGGCATCGGGCTGGTTATCTACAAGGCCCTGAAACGCCGTGCTTCCTTCCATGAGCCAACAAGCAAGCCAAGGAAAAGAAAGTCTGTGCTATCGGGGAGAAGGGTTGATAGAGCTGTTGGAATGATCAAAGGAAGAGAGATGGGCTACGGGAAGTCCATGTATTTAAAGTGTTAATTAGCTGGCTGTTCTTGCTTGGTTTTCTCTTTCGGCAGATTGATTATAGACTGTATTTGGCCACTGCCTGGTGCATTCCCGGTAAGTCGCGCCTCTCACATGTCCGCCATTGGCAACCTCCGCTCCGTTGGTATATGTCGAATTATCGAGCTTCCAGGTCTCGTTTGGATGTGAAAGCCATTATTGCGCGAAATTTTGCTCCAGGATGGAAAAAAACACAGTTGTCAACCCCGCTTGAGCCAAGAGGCTGAGCAAATACGCCGCAATAAGCCTCGAAAACATGGTGAGATTAAAGCCACTAGGTCGACACGCGTTGGCGACGATGTTCAGCGTTGCTTGAAAATGGAGATGACGGGGCAAAAAAGGCCTTGGAGCCGAAGGCTGTGGCCCTTTTAAAATGAGCCTTCCGAGATAAACTCCAGGCACACAGTAAGAATCTGGCAATTGTCTGTCACGCTTACGAGCATCTCGCCCGTCCGTAGATCTCAATAGTCCTGCGCGGCGTGTTGCAGTGCATGGTGGGCAATGCAGGTTGAAAGACAAAATGGCCTATTCCGAATTGTGCATGTTGAGCAAAGTATGCTTCGTAGTCGGTTGACAAAAAGATCTGGCCGCATCCCGCACGCCCCGAGCTCAGTAACATCAAGAGGTTAGCTCAGGACAGCGCATGTCAGGGCCGGGTCGAGGTCAAAATTCAAGCCAAAATACATCGTTATTTAGTTTCTGAAAAGAAGAATGTTCATGTGGCTGCAGTTAATATTTTGTGTATCAGCTCCTTGCCTCTACAACAGCCTTTCATCGATTCTCAAAGATGGTTCAACGTATTCTTTTCAAGTTCTTCCCACTTTTGGCTCGCTGCCTTGCTCTGGGGCAAATGGGAAACAGCAGCGGCGGGATGCATCAGACCTACCAGTGTAGGGCCTGATTGTCTGTTTTTGACGAGTGTTGACGGCTTCAATTGAGAGGAATTGAACGAGACCACCTCTGACTAGTAATCATTAATAACTTGACTTGCCCAGCTAGTCCAGCACAGCGACCTCGTGCTTAAGAAACAAGCGCGAGGTTCTGTCGTTTAAACTCCCTTGGTAGTTAGTGGACCTGCCATAATTATTCAGCCTAGGCTTGTCGGGAGACGCGGAAGCCTGCGCTGGCTCAGATGGCGAACAGGCCCGGTCAGCCGCCGCGGCAATCGGCCATGCATCTGGCCCAGACTAGGCTTCGTCCGGAATTGATGATATGCCTGGACAAGGAGGAGGCGGCCCTCAGGCTGCACCTGGGACAGCCATCAGCCACTTCGTTCTCAGCCTTGAGGGAAGCTCCAGACTCTCTGCAAGCAGGGAGGCCTGCAGCGCACCCCCTCCCCCCCTTATCCGAGCCGGCCACATGGTAGAGGGCCCCTACGATGCGACCGTAAAGGTGCACTGGAGGCAAGGATCTCAAATGTTAGGTGAGGGCTTTGCCCTGACTAAACCCCACCCAACATTTGAGACCCTTGCGGACGTCAGCAGCACCATTCATCTCCTTTCACCACTTGAACGATATGAAGCGTGCGTTCCCTAACTGAGAATACCAGCTACAGCAGCCATAGTGGCTCCATACGCTACCACATAACAGAACCAATCCAACGCCCTCCTGTCCAGCATCCGCGCAACCCCAGACTGCACCAGCACCGTGGCGACGCTCGACCCCATCAGCGCCACAACGGTGATGCGTCCGGCAAAGCCAGGGATGATGACAAAGGTGCATACGGGAACAAACACCGCCAGGAACATGGCCAGCGCAAGCTGTGACAGCGAGCTTCCCAGGGCGTCATGACCTCCATCAGGCTGGGCGTTGTGGCCAGGCACCTGCCGCTTGTTCGGTGCACGGTAGCCAGCCTCGGACTCAGGTTCTTTGCAGCTTCGTGCTGGCATGGCCGCTTCGTCCGCCGCTCGGGAGATAGTCGCTATGTCCTCGTCCGCCTCAGAGCTCTCCGCCTCTTCAGACGGCTCGGCTCTTGCCAAAGAGACCAGATCTTGAGTTATGTCGAGAAAGCGACTCTCCTCTTCTGCGAGTATTCGGCTGTTTGCCAGGTACGATCTGTACTCGTGAACCTCCCGCGGTAATGGAGCGGGCATGTCTTGTGTTTTCCGCAACGAGGCCATGACCATGTCTGAATACAGTTAGCAAGCGGTGTCGAGGCCCTGGCCCGAGCGTGACAAACTGTATTGGCTCAGCTTGTAACCAATCTGACCCAGGATCTCCGTTCTCTGTTGCCCTAGCGCACTGTTCATCCAACGCTCGTGCCGCCGCGAAGCTGGAACGATACCGTAGCCTCTTTCCGCATTATCCTTCAGGTCCACGCTGAGGAGGTCGTTCTCCAGGTCCACAAGGTCTGCCTGCATGTACAGCAGCAGCCGGTGGTTGAGTGCCTCGAAGCGCCGGTATATGGGCGTGGCGGGCGCCATGCCCAGGCCTCCGGCGAGTTGGGTTGCTAGAAGCTGATAGCCACTCATGATAGGTGGCTTCTTTGTCTCATAATAAGACTGGAATATGCCCGAGGCCGCGGGTGAGTGCGGCACATCGGCCGTCGTCGCTTGCCTTGGAGCCATGGAAGGGGACGTCAAGACGTTGGGAAGAGCCTGACGAGGCGGGTATACCGGTAGACGATGGCTGGCCGGGTCCCGGAAGATGAGAAGACCAATACCTGGGATCGACGGGCCTCTCTCGGCCAGCGTCACTCCCCTGGGGGTCGTTCAAAACCGAAGCTGTCGAGAGCTTGGAGAAGCTGGCAGGGTGGTTTGCGCCAATGTCTGATCCTGTGTAGGACTTACCAAGCGCTGTGATTGGAGCTGCTGTCGGAGAGACAGATACGAGGTAGTCTAGAGCACTCGGCCGGCGCCGCGGGTGAGGGGCGTGGCAAGTGTCCGGCTGAAAGTGTGCAAACACCTCATCGCCCCATGCTTCGCCATGCTCTCGTGTCACTTGGGAGGCTTTCATGGTGGCCTTGTCACTGCTGGTACTATTTGCCATCGCTGAAGTCCTGAAAGTGGTCGAAGTTGACAAGGGTCGTGATACCTGCCCTTGAGTTTCGACTTGAAGAGGCTCTTTTGTTGTGCCGAGATGGTTTGCACTACTGCATTCACCATGCCTGTCACCGATGCGGGAAGCCGACAGACGTGGATGATCTTCCGCAAATACAGGCGCAGATTTGGGTGGTTCAGGTGTTGGCAGTCCGACGACCTGCCGGCCCAAGACTTGTTGACCGCTCACTGGGATTTCGGTGGGAGACGAGTGGGTTTCCGGCTCGCCTTGACGTCCCATGTTGGGAAAAGCTATCGACTCTGTGCAAAGTGACTGGGTCTCTGCGTCGTCCACTGCTTCGCCCACCTGAATCGACTCGGGGCCAGGCTGCGGCTCAGTGGCGCCATTCATGCTGTTCTGGTCCGGTAAGGCCTTTTACAACGCTGCCGTCACCAATTTTCGATATTTCCCTGATAACGTGCTGCCTCCGCCGCAGCCTTTTCAAATTTTGTTTGATAATGCGCGCCGCCGAAATGAGTTGCCGCTTGAACTCGGAAGCGAGCGCAAGCGTCTCACTGGGAACGGAGCAGTCTGTGCTCACGATTTCGGAAAAAGCCTGTAGCGAAGATTGGGTGAAAAGACGGAGTGGTAGTTATCCAGCTCTCAGACCGGAACAGCTACGTCAATTTCATACTTCACGCGCGGGGAGGTGAGTCGACTGGAGCAGCCGGGGTCTCGATGCTCTTGTAACGGAGAGCACCCGGGGTAGATGTTGTGTTGCTACATTGTGGTCGAGCGTATTGAAATGAGTCTAGACGGTAAATCCAAGAGGGTCTTGAGGGCAGCCATGCATTGATTAGCAAGGTAAGCCAAGTGAGCCATTGGTTCCCATGCTGAGCTCTGGCAGCCCTCTCTCGGGCGCACACCAGTCATTGCCCACCTGAAAGCTGGGTCGCACAGCGCGCCCACTGGACCGGCGGCGTACCAGCGTCGTGGATGACGGCGAGCTTTGGTGCCCAACTGAGCTATGACCATACCTGTGCCTATCAGTCGACCGAGGCTGAAGGAGCAGAACAGGATGGGTGTGTGAGAGAAGGCATGTGGGTATTAATTAGAGGTGTGACGATGGATTGGGGTTAGCGGGAGCAGCCTAACCAGTTGGTTTGATCGATGGAGGAGGGTTCGAACAGTGCCATAGGGTCGAAGTTGTTCCAAGTGATTGGTGCCAGCACCGACTATCCAAGATATGGACGGCGCGGCGTCCATAAGTTGACGGTTGACGATGGTCTGCTTGTCACCATCTCGATCTACGTTCTTTGCACTCGTCGTTGTGTGCACCTACCCTATATTAGTACTCAATGAACCTAAGCAGTCGCCGGATTTTTGACCGGGCCGACAGATGAAGGCTTTGCGCCGCAATATTAACGTTGCAGACCTCCACGTGCGCGACGACTCTTTTATCATCTATTGCGTACACTGCTACCTATCCGTCTAACCAATGGATCGAGTATTCGTTGTTGAACTACGGCGGTATCTTCTGGCCGGCACTCTATCACGACAAGGATGCCTCGCCTTGTGTACGAGACCTCGCGGGGCTAGGTGGACGTTGGCCACACCTGGTCCAGTGAGGCTTCTCCACGCAGCTCCCCTGCCCGCTAGTGCTGCCCCCATTGCGATCCCCCTCCGGAAACAGTGGAAGAATGAGACCAGACAAGCCAAGAAGCATGGGAACATCAAGTCTAAATCCAAGTGTCAAACCGTCGACGGATGGGAGCTGACAGTCGGGATCGAGATTCACGCCCAACTCAACACCCGCCACAAGCTCTTCTCCCCCGCCACCACATCCTTTAACGAGAAGGTCAATAGCCATGTCTGCCTATTTGACGCCGCCATGCCAGGCAGCCAGCCTATTTTCCAGAGCGAAGTGCTGCCCCCAGCCATCCGAGCCGCCTTGACCTTGAATTGCAGGGTGCAACCTGTTAGCCGGTTTGATCGGAAGCACTACTTTTGGTGGGATCAGCCTGCCGGTTATCAGATAACACAATACTACGAACCTCTGGCCACAAATGGATGCATAAGGCTGAATGCGCGAGACGGCATTGCTCCCGAGGACGGTGACGGCGTGACTGTCAGAATCAAGCAGATCCAGCTGGAACAAGACACAGCCAAGACGCTCGCCCAGTCCGGCAATGTACAGTGGCTGGACCTGAATCGCGTGGGCGTGCCTCTCATTGAGATCACCACAGAGCCTGACATCCATCATCCGCGCACAGCTGCAGTTTTGGTTCGCAAAGTGCAGCTTATTCTCAGCACAGTCGACTCTTGCATTTCGGGCATGGAAAACGGCGGGCTGAGAGCCGATGTGAACGTCTCCGTTAAAATGGCGAATGATGGGCTGAAAAAACTTGGGACGAGGACCGAGATCAAGAACCTGAACACAATCAAGGCGGTAGAGGACGCCATTATCGCGGAGCGAGACCGTCAAATTCGCGAGCTAGAAGCCGGCGGTCTCGTGATTGGCGAAACGCGTGGCTGGGCCGTCGGATCGACGGAAACGCGGCGACTTCGAGGCAAGGAAGGCGAGGTGGATTACCGCTACATGCCCGACCCTGACATCGCCCCTCTAGTGATTGGGAATGATCTGGTCGAGCACCTTCGAGAGTCGCTCGCCGTGCCACCCGACGTGGAGCTGGATGGACTTGTTGAACTGGGCCTCACCCCGACGGACGCGCTTGCCCTCATCACACTGGACGGCGGAGCTCGGGTCGAGTACTTCTATCGTGTGCTGGATAGTACGACGGAGAAGATGCGAACCGGATCCGCCACGACGAATTCCCCGGACCTGAAGACGTATTCTGCTTTTGCCGCGAACTGGGTCATCCACGAGCTGGGTCGGCTGACGGCTTGCAAGCTAGGACCACAGGGGCCTGGAGTGCTCAAATTTTCGTCGGATGGCGACTGCACTCAGGTTCCCGCCGCAGAGCTATCACAGTTGCTGTATCACCTGTACTGCAAACAAATCACCGGAAAAGTGGCCAAGGAGCTCCTCGTGGCCATGTATCTCAACCAACTCGAGGACGGCGTATTACAGGCAATTGAAGTTCACAACCTCTGGTTTCAAGAAATCTCAGAGGTGGAGTACGTGGAGCTTGCGGATGAAGCTTTGCAGGGAGAAGAGGCAATGCTCGGCAAGCATTGCAAGAGCGGCGCGCTTCCGCCAGGAAAATTGATGTACCTTGTGGGCAAGATGATGCGGCTTGGCAGAACGGAATGCGTTGATCCAACAGCAGCAGCGCGTGTGCTCAGGGCGCGAATCGAAGGCAAGCAGACGGCAGGATGAAACGCGTTGTCCAAGGCGACCGGCTGCAAAACTGATGGTTCGCTAAGAACTTGGATGTAGAGGTTGGTGATTATTCGGCGGCGGAAGACGATGCGAATCGCGGACGGCTTGTGCTACGCCCCGTGAATCGTGACACGGCGGAGTACAAGGCAACCCATTGTGTTTATCTCAAAGAAATGAGCATTTAGACAGCAGCCACGACCCCTGGGACTTATGTGTGCCAGACGAGCAGATGCGGTCACGCAAAATCAGGCTTTCCCACTTGGCCCAAGCTACTGCTCGTCAGTTGGAGGCAGCGACAAGTGCTCCTCAAGACAATTTTGTGTCCATAGCGACTGGATACGCATTTCTCAATCACGTCGCCTACGTTACTGCATCAGCTGGCTTTCGTCTGCCGGACGCCCACAGGCCTCGACGAGGGCTCCGAAAGCTTCACGATGTCCAAAACTATGTTACCAGCGACTCCCGCGTTCTCATCGAACAGTTCGATGAACTCGACAGCATCATCGGTGACAGCGTCAGCGCCGCCCCTCTCGCCAATGGCGTCTCCTCGGACAACGCAGCAGATGGCGGCATCGGTGACAGGCAACAAGGACGCACAGTGGGAGCCGGCAGGTCTGTCGAACGGCGCGACAGTCGCTATCATCTTGGCCATGATACTCGCACTGGCCGCCTGTGGCTACGCCGCCTGGTGGCTGGTGATGGGCCGCAGACGCGAGGAGCACCGGAGACGAGCTCTGGAAGCCGATGCAAGGTCGTGGCCGTTTCGTTGTGGCTAGAGGTCCTGTATACAGCCAACTTCGTGAGGCCGGTACGTGTGTTTTGACTAGGTCAGACTAGGCCATAGCCCACGGGCTAACGGTATTTTCACCTAACTAGTCAAGTTGATTAGTTGGTTCGGTTTCCCCTTGTCAGACGGGCCATCCCCTTCTATGCACTCATAATTCTCCGTCCGGACTACAAAGAGTTTTTGTGTCTAAGCTGGGGAGCGGGAGCTAACTCAAAGCCGCAACTTTCCTACCCTGCGTTTATTGTCCACTTTGATGAGATTTGCATGCCAAAGTCAACCTCGGCTGTGACTGGCATCGTTCCCTTGGGTTTTATCCGGATCTGCGGCTGGCACCTGAACTTGGCCAGCCGGCCCCGGTCGGATTTTTTTGCTTTGCGCCAAAGGAGACATGTAGAATTGGGATGTTCTGAGATCTCGATGGCTGGCGGAGCATCGGCGACATTGCGTCTGACACAGGACGGACGGGCCCGGTCGTATCGAGCCGTTACATAAATGCCAGCCAGTGAGCGGCTGCAGATGAGACTGGCAGAGAAAACAAGCAGTATCTGCGATCGCTCTTCCCCCGCACGCGCGGAAGCCACAGCAGCTGAGGAGAGGCATGACATCATGATTGCGCCTGTTATGGCTCCCCGTCGAGCCCGTCAGACGCTGGAGAAATAAAAACTGCAACGCCTGCACTTCCGTGTATCCCCCCAGGCCCCTTCATCTGGTCCCTTCCTCTCGTCCATTCACCTCGCCAGCCATTGGTCTCCCTTCTCCCCTTTGCCTCTTCCAATCAGCCGCCGCGATAGCCTCGCGCTAGCCTATTTCCTGTCATCGAAGCCATGTCTTTCCTCTCAGAAAAAATCGGCCGCATCGCCTGGAAACCCGTCACCGTCCGGAGTCCGTGGGCAGCCCAGGCAGCCCAGGCGCCGCGCCGGACCTTTTCCGCCGCCATGGCACTCCGCAAGTCGCCATCCGAGACGGTCAAAGACGGCCTCAATTCGTTGGACCGGACCGTTAGCGATAACATGGCGATACCGGTTCTGGATGCCGCAGGTGCGCCGATGGCGAGGCGTAAATGCGTGACGCGTCGTGCACGCTTGGCTAACGCTTTGTTTTCTTTGGCTCCACCCCGATAGCCAAGGCCAAGGAAAAGATGCAGACCGCCCCGACTAGCGAGGTCAAGAGCCAGGCCAAGGGCAAAGCCGAGGAGATTAAGGGTCAGGCCAAGGGTGCGGTCTTCGAGGCCAAGGGCAAGGCCCAGGGCGTTGCCTCTGAGGCCAAGGGCAAGGTTGACGGCGCAGCCTCCGAGATTAAAGGCAAGCTTTAGCCCTCAACAACAGCCCAGGAGCGAGCTGCTCTGCCGAGACGCCTATGACCTTCAGGCCCGAGGCCGGGGGAGTGGGAGGGGCAGACAGGGCTGCCGGGCTGCCGACTAGGCACGCGTGTACTACCACCACCGCCATCACGGTTTTTCCTACCATGATCAAGTCGCACGGAGCTCGCGGGTGTTGGGCGGCGCAAAAGCGAACATACAAAGGTGTTTCCGTAATAATAACTCATATCCTTGATCATCTTGTTACTAGCTGTCACCCCTAAAAGGCGTTTGCTATTCCTCCGAGGAACGTCCACTTTCACAAGGCTGAAGATGGCAGCAACGCTAGGCTGCGTGTCAGCAGATGGACCATCGTTCCATGAACGAATTATGCCCATATACAAGCCTCCCCCGCGGTGTCCTTGCCTGTTGAACAAATAATCCTGCTCGGCCACTGTTTACGGGTCACCGTTTTTTACATTGTACCAAAACCTAGATAAGAGGCCTGTCTAATCGATAGCCCAAAAGCGGCGGGCCATCCCTCTCGGAAACGGCTTGCGCTTTCTAACAGGTCTTCTCACCTCGTTGCATTTCCTAGACTATTCACTATATTGGGGGTTGATAGCCCTCATTCGGCTGCATAATGACACCCGGCAACCGCCTTACCGGCGCTCGGCTCAAGGCGTCCAAGGTTCTCGCCTAAAATTGCCAATGAGGGGAAATCGGTCATGAGTCATCGTAGGGCGTAGGGAGAAGTTTTGATTCTCGGCACATAGCCCAGAGGAGACTCGGCTGATGGAGCTCAGAAATTACCGCCAGCTCGGCTCTCTACACATACAGGTTCTTGCTTTGCATCTCTGAACACCTTTCAACCAACGCTACCTACTTCTTTTCCAGATCCGCCAGAATCTGTTCGCCCTTCTGTTTGGCCGAAGCCAGGTTGCCGACCATGTAAAACGCGCCTTCAGGCAAGTTGTCGCCCTCGCCGTTCAAGATGGCCTTGAACGAGGCAATGGTATCCTTGAGATCGACAAGTTTGCCTTCGATGCCAGTGAAGACTTGGGCGACCGTAAAGGGTTGGCTTAAGAAACGTTGAATCTTACGAGCACGCTCGACCGTCAGCTTATCCGCCTCGGACAATTCATCCATACCCAAAATAGCAATGATGTCTTGAAGGCCCTTGTATTCCTGAAGAATCTGTTGAACTCGAGTAGCGACATCGTAGTGCTCCTGTCCAACAACACGAGGATCGAGCATGCGCGAGGAGGAGTCGAGAGGGTCAACTGCAGGGTAGATGCCGAGCTCGGAGATGCCTCGAGACAGGACAGTAGTAGCATCCAAATGAGCAAAGGTAGTAGCCGGGGCCGGATCCGTCAAATCATCAGCAGGTACGTAGACAGCCTGAACTGATGTGATGGATCCTTTCTTGGTTGTTGTGATGCGTTCTTGCATACCACCCATGTCGACAGCGAGAGTGGGTTGGTAGCCGACGGCGGAAGGAATTCGCCCAAGCAAGGCAGACACCTCAGAGCCAGCTTGAGTGAACCGGAAGATGTTATCGATAAAAAGGAGTACTTTTCATACCGTGAGCCAAGAGGCATGAAAGCTGATGGCGGGATGATGGAAACGAAACAAGGGATCTTACCATCTTGACCTTCTTGGTCACGGAAGTATTCAGCGACAGTCAAGCCGGTAAGCGCTACACGGGCACCAGGAGGCTCGTTCATCTGACCAAAGACCAGAGCAACCTTGGACTCGCCCTCAAGTTGAATAACAGAGGTTTCCTGCATTTCGTGGTATAAATCGTTACCTTCACGGGTTCGCTCGCCGACACCTGTGAAGACAGAGTATCCACCGTGTGCCTTTGCAATGTTGTTGATGAGTTCTTGAATGAAGACAGTTTTGCCTACGCCAGCGCCTCCAAAAAGACCAATCTTCCCACCTCGAGCGTAGGGGGCGAGCAGATCGACGACTTTGATGCCAGTGACGAGAATCTCGGCCGAGGTTGATTGGTCGGTGAAGATAGGCGGGTCCGCATGGATGGGCAGGAATTTATCAGTCTTAATAGGACCACGCTCGTCAATCGGGTCGCCAGTAACGTTCATAATTCGGCCGAGTGTGGCAGGGCCGACGGGAATGGTGATGGGAGCACCTGTATCGGTAGCCTTGGCGCCGCGAACGAGACCTTCGGTACCTGGACTAGCAATATCAGACACCGCTAGAATGATGACTCGCGGTACAAAGACGCACCGTCCATGGCAATGCAGCGTACGACATTCTCGCCAATATGTTGCTAGAGAAGCTGTTAAAACGGAAGGACAGTTAAGGTGGGCCCAGAGCAATGAAACTTACGGCGACCTCCAGCACAAGCTTTTGGCCATTGTTCGTTGTCTCAAGCGAATTCAGAATAGGAGGCAGCTTGGCAGTATTGAATTTGACTGGTAGAATATTAGCCAAGCAAATTGAAGTGAACCTTGCCTTTATTTAGGCGACGAACCATCGACGACAGCACCAATGACCTTCAAACATCGATCTTGTCAGTATTAACGCCGCGTAGCATTTGTCCTAGAAACAATGTAATCTTACCTGGTGAATTTTGCCATCACCTACGCTTGTGGACGACGCAAATCTGTTGCGGGTGGGGTAGCGGAAGGATACGGGCTTGAGCGCACGTCGCGTGGCCGCAGTCGTCATGGAAGAGCGAGCTGCTCTGGCAATGGAGGAAATGCCGCTACCAAGACTCATTAGCTTGAGTGCATCTCAACAGACCCACAACGCGCGTAGAAGCGACGATAAACAGCTTGATCAGTAGATCGATTCTCACCTCTGGAACATCTTGCCAGATGACAGAGAGCGATCAAAGATGGGAGTCGAGAGATATGGGTGGGCGGGTTGTCGCTGGCTAGGGAGAATTTGCAGGAACAGCTTTGCTCGGGAGCGGACAACCTTCGTCAGCTGGCAGCTTGCTCAAAGGTCACGTGAAACGCTAATTTTAAGGGAGGCGTTGGTGAGCATTCAGCCGACACTCTTTTCGGTCGCCTATTAAGTTAACTAAATAGTTAAGAGTATTAACTAACTGAATACATGTAATTTGCATTGCTCTGTCAAGCGTGCACTTTTCCCCAACCACAATTCATACACCTAGTTATAATCCGCCTATCAAAGTATCGCCCTCGCCCACCCACCAACTGCGTCCGCACCCGCTTTCTCGTCGAGTGGGGTCGTAGGCAAAAGAGGTCAAACTACTGTACGAAGTATTATAGTTCTCAAGATGACGGTAATCTACTTTCAGATTACTCTGTGAGTGCATTTCTCTTCCATGCCCTCCACTTCTTTGATGTCCGACATCACCTGATGCCAGCCAAATCTTACTTGTCAAAGGCGTTGCGGCTAGCTCTCTGCTCTCCTAAGAAGAGGTAGATGAGGATATTTGACGCTGCTGATACGCCCAAGGCGTCTCTGTGTCCAGCCCGTACGGGTCAACAGCTGTGCCTACAGCATATACACCCATGAGGGCTTCAGCCACCATATTGGAAGTGGTTTATGCCGCCAGGCCTTTGCATTCGCCCTCTCCTTGGCCTTTGTTTTTGGCTCTTGCACTTACCCTTGCTTTCAGAATCGCTGGAACACCAAAATAAGCGTTATCGTTTTGCCGTAGCTCGTCCTATGGGAGCTGAACGGAATTGCGGCCTTAGAGTTGTTGCTGGCGACAAGGGGTCACAAAATTACCCATATACTGATTTCTTATGACTGAAAAATTATGTGTACGTTTTTCGTTTCTCTTGAATACAATATCAAGCTTATAGCACCAAAGGTGGTCCAACGAGCCTTCCCTCATCGCTTTCGAATTGAGAGGTGATGCGCGATGGATTATGAGAGCGTTCCGGTTTTGTGCCTCTCATAGTTGGCAAAATATGATTCAGCAGGATGATGAATCTCCTGCCTTTGCAGCAGCGGATATAGACAGAAGTTGGGTTCTTTGCGTTGAGCTTCAATTGATAACATAGGTAACACCGCCCCTCCCCCCCCCGGGTCAATAGCGATAGCATCGAATGTATAGACTGTAGTCTGAAAAGATGGACGATTAAGTGCAGAAAAAAATTACTCGAACTACATCATCTGGGCATGCAGACGGGCACTTCACAATCGGGACGGCAGGTAGCAGAGAAAGAGAGGGACAGGTGAAAGTGCGTACGAGAAGCAGTTAAAGAAGATACACGACGTTAGGTACATATTGCAGGGACAATACTGGTCACAGGCACTCAGCTTTGAATTTGGTCGGGAGGCCTGCCGTGTTATACGTAGTCTGGAGTCGAGTAATGCTCATAACGCGAGTATCGTTCTATTGGCACGGCGTGCTCAAACCTTGGCGCCCCCCTGGGTCGGGTTGGGCTCCGTTATTTTTGGGGCATTTTGCGAAACAAGACTGTATATTATTACGTAAGCCACTCTAAGTCCACAGGCCATTTGGCGCACGACAGCTTCATATCCCGTGCCTTGCCCATAGCCCGGACGACAGCGATTTCTTCTGACCCGCCGATGTACGCCCGGCCCGACTTCGCACCTACTGCGCCCTTCGCGTGAAATTCTGCATTCACAAGCTGCTGTTAGGTTAATCACTAGCGGGCTAGTCTTTTTCACCTCGAACGGGGATTATTCGACCTCGATTTCCTATCTATTCCCTTTGTTGACATCATTTTCTTCCTTTGCCACTCAACCCAGCGGCGTATCACAACATCATCGTACCACAAGGCATGACGACACGGCTTGTACTCTCCATATAGTCTGATGTCGTCATGGCGGCGGTGGATGTGGATGTTGGCTACCTCGCCAGTCACCTCGGTCTCGAACAGCCTGTGCTGGCGGCACTCGCGACAGAACCTACTACCGACTTGGTGTCCGTTCTCTTGCGAGCCGTTACTTTGAAGGCTCATGAGTTCGATACCCTATATGCAGATAAGCTTCAGATCGATATAGAGCTTGAGAATGCCGTCCGCAGCGCCGAGACTCGCTCGCAAACCTTTAGGGCGACTGCCAATAACGCATTGGCCGAATTGGAAGATGCAAAAAAAAAATTGGAAGAAAGAGGTAGGTGCAAAAAAGAACCTTGAATACCTTATCTGAAGCTTTCCCATCATTAATGACTTGCCCTCGCCTTAGAAACAAAGTGCCAATCTCTCGAAAATGAGCTACAGGTGTTGAGGGCGAAAAATAAAGACCATGTAGCAGAGGTCAAGGCTCTAGGCGATAAAATTGAAACACTGCAATCTTCTAATCGCACAAATATCAGCATCATCGAGTCCAACACTAAACGCGATCAGACTGTCGCCTCAGAGTTGGCCAAGCAACATCAGCGAAATGTTGAGCTCACCCGGCAGCTGGCTGCTTTGCAGCAGTCAGAACAGAATTTCAAAGGACAGTTGAGCAGTGCCAAATATCGAGAGGAATCAATTAAGCAACAGCTCGACTTGGCCCTTCGCAACACGGAATGGCTTGAGGCTGAACTCAAGACGAAGGGTGACGAAGCCCTCAAGTATCGGAAGGAAAAGGGTGCTCGCATCGCCCAGCTACAAAGAGAAAATGAAGATTCTCAGTCTCAGATCGACGCGCTAAAGCGGACCGATCAACAGCTTCGTGAACGCGTCGTCAACATGCAGGCTAAAACCGACGAGGTTCTTGTTAAGCTTCAGAAACAAGAGGTTACATTTGCAAACACCGTCGACAGTTTCAAGAAGGAGCTGGAGGATCAGCAAAGGCTTGTTGACATGTCCGATCAACTTAGCAAGAAGCATAGGGAACGAGTGAGAGAGCTCGAGGCGGAGAAGGAGCGCCTCAGGGATAACTGTGAGAATGAGATTCGACGTGTTCGTCTTGAACTGGAACAGGAGAGACAGACAACCAGGGCTATGGAGGAGAAGATGCAACAGCTTGAGGCCGAGCTCGACCAATTGCGCGCCCGCCTGGAAGGCCCTATGCAGTCCGGATCCACACCACAAACGCCCCGACTCAATGGTTCCGTTCTTGGGCTTGCTTCTCCATCATTTGGCACCCCGGGTTCAATTCGCAGCAAGGCAGCCATAACGGCTACTCAGGCTATTGAGCAATTGTATCATGTCAAGGGCCAGCTTGCCAGCGAGAAGAGGCGAAGCCAGCAGCTCACAGAGGAGCTCGATAACATGATGTCTGCTCTTGAAGCCAAGGCTCCAGAAATACAAGAGCTACAGACGGAAAGTGACACACTGCGAAACGAAATTGCTCGCATGTCTGAGCTTTCTCAGCAAAGTTTTGAGGAGCGCGATGCAGCAAAAAGGGCGGCGCGGAAGGCGGAGAACACTTTGGCTAATACCCAATCTGAAATTGCCATTTTAAAAAAGCAGTTGCGCGATCTTGGAACGCAGATTCAAGTCCTCGTGTTCAGCATTTACGCAGTCGAGAAAGGCGTAGAGCAACTGACCGAAGAAGAAAAGTTCCGCCTACAGCAATTAGAAAATGGAGAGGTCACGGAGGAGGCCCTATCCGATATGTCCGACACACACCAATTCATCACCCAAAAGCTGGTTGTTTTCAAGGACATCAAGTCTATGCAAGCACAAAACGAAGAACTTCTGCGCATTACCCGTGAGCTTGCCGAACAGATGGAGAGCGAAGAGGCTCTCGCGGCAAAAAATCAAGCCAAACAGGACCACGACAGGGCAGAGAAGCTCGAACAGGATTTGGCTCACATGGCAGAAGAGAACAGATCGATGAGAAACACCGTGGAAAGTTATAAGACGGAACGAGACATGTTCCGTCGCGTTCTTAAACAACGAGGCGCTGGTGTTGATGAGGCATCTGTGATGAGAAGTTCCCTTGACGAGCCTCAGCGGCCACCGCTCGCAAGTATCGAGGAAGACCCAACCCAAGCTATCAGCGAAGCGCTACGCAGGCTTCAGTCTGAATATGATAGCTTCAGAGATGCGCAAAATGACGTTCGCAAAGACTTGCGTGATCAAATTGACCACTTGTCTGCTGAAAGAAGCTCGCTTCAGGCCGAGAGGGTCAAGTTGCAAGGTGAGCTTAGGATTGAGTCAGAGAGAAGAGAGATGCTGCAAAACAATTACGTCGCTCTCCAATCCGAAAATGTAGAGCTGCAGAAGCGTAGCCATAGCCTTTCCGAGACGGCTGTTAAACAGGACATGCGCACTCAGCAGGTCGTGGAGGAACTTGTTGAAGCTAAAGGGCTACTCGACGGTATGAGGAACGAGACTGCCAATCTCAAGGCCGAAAAGAAACTGTGGAAAGACATTCAAGATCGCATGAGCAGGGACAACGAAAATCTCATCGAGGAGAAGAATCGACTGAACCATCTTTTGGCTACTCAACAAAACATCGAGAACGAAAGGAACCTTGCAGACTCGGAGGCACGACGGAAGATGCAGGATAAAATGGAAAAATTGGAGCGAGAGCTGGACGATGTTCAACGTAAGTTGTCTAACGAAACCGAGGAGAGCAAAAACTTGCAGTTGAGAAAGGAGTTTGAGGCGCGGGAAGCGCAGAAGAGAATCGATAAGCTCATGTCAAGCTTGAGCCAAGTCCGCGAAGAACACATCAGCGTAAAAACGACAAAAGAACACTTGCAGGCTCGCGTCGACGAACTTACTGTTGAGTTGCAGAACGCAGAAGAGCGAGTTGGTCGACTGCAGCCGAGACCTACACCGCGACCGGGACCAACGCAAAACAATGACCAGCAGCTGCAGGAGCTTGAATCTGAGATACAGGACCTCCACAACGAAATATCTGATTTCAAACGAGATCTTGACTTGGCCAATACGAAACTGGATAATGCTAAGACAGAAGTTGAACAATATAAGTCATTGAGTTCAGCTAATGAGGAAACCCTTGAGGACCTTCGAGCCTCGCAAGATCAATACAGACAGGAAATGGAGTCATTGGTCAGAGAAAAGGAGACTATCATCAAGGAATTGGAGCGCCGTATGACGGATGTCTCCACAGAGCTGTCACGGTCAAACAGCGAACTATCAGCATTGCGAGATTCGCAGAACCAAGTGGCGCGCCGATACGATGATGAAAAAGCCATCCTTCAGGAACAGCTCAACCATCTCAAAGAAGAGAGCGCTAGACACCTCGAAGCGGCTCGTTGCCACCAACAGGACCTACGAGCGCAAGCTGAAATTGCGTCGAAAGCACAGCAGGACTACGAGCAAGAACTTGTCAGACACGCCGAAGCTACCAAGCTGGCTCAGCAACTACGCGGGGAATATAATGAATTGAAGAGCCAAGTCGCATCTCTCAGAGCTGAGGCGGAATCTGCTAAGGCCGCCCTGATGCAAAATGAAGGATCTTGGGGAGAGCAACGACGGCAGCTTGAACAAGAGCTGGTCGATGTGACGGCGAGACGGGAAGACGCCAACGCTCAGAATAAGCTGTTGCACCAGCAACTAGAAGGCCTCACTACCCAGGTGTCAGCCCTGCAACAGAGGCGTGGAACTACGGAGGCCGATAATGAGGTCATGTCTCCAGTCCCTGTAGGCGACTCCTTCGATGGCCTTCGAGAGCTGAACAGTTACCTGCGCCGAGAGAAGGAAATTCTTGAAGTACAATATGACGTGAAATCGCAGGAATCTCGAAGGTTGCAGCAAGCCATGGCATACTTACAATCACAACTTGACGAAGCTCGTTTGAAGCTAGACCAGGAACGTGCGCAATCGTCCCGGGGTGATCGGGCCGTGATGACCCATCAAGACTTGATGGAAAAACTCAACGAGTTAAATCTTTACCGGGAGAGCAGCGCCACCCTGCGCAACGAAAATGGCAAATTGAAAGAGTTGATTGCAGAAAAAAGCTCGAAAATTGAAGAGCTGGAAAGCAAGATTCAGCCACTGGAAAGGCAGATCGAAAATTTCACTATTTCTAAGGGATACTTAGAAGAGGAAATCAAGCAGATTCAAGAAGATCGTGACCGCTGGCAGAAGCGAACTGAGGGCATTCTGACTAAATATGGACATGTCGACCCAGCTGAGATGGAGTCTCTACAGAAGACTATCGAGGAACTTCAAGCAGAGCGGGACAGCCTCAAGGAGGGTGCAGTGCCACTCAAGGCCCATCTTTCCGAACTGGAATTGACTCTAGAAACCGAACGCGAGGGATGGCAGAACACTCGCGCCAAACTGACAGAACAATTTAAGGAAAGATCTAAGAGGCTCACAGGGGAGAAGAACGAATTGGTACAGCGAAGCAGCCAGCTGCAGGAACAGCTCAGCCAAGCCAACGACGCACTCGAGAGGGCACAGCAGCGCGTAGAAGAGGCGGGACTAGGTAAAGCAGAACTGGAGAAAGAACTTCACAGCTTTAAGCAACAGGTTCAGGAGCTTCGTCAGAGCGTACAACATGGACAGCAGGCGCAGCAGGTCCCATCAGCCTCGGATGAGATTGTGTCGCAACTGGAACAGCGGCTGGCTGATGCCCGCAAGGATCTGGAAGCAGTCACAGCTCAAAAATTAGGCGCCGAACAGCGATTGGATCATATGCAAGCCGAACTGCAGGGTGCCATCTTCGAACGCGACGAAGCCGTTAAAAAACTACAGGACGCGCTGACCCAAGCCACGGAGTCGCAAGCCGTTCAGAGCGCCGAAGTTGAAGAGATCGGTAGTGCCGCAACGCAGGGCGCAGCACGCAATCTCTCAGATGAAGTCAGAGTGTCTCTGGAGACAAAAGCAAGGATTGCCGAGGCCAAGGCAGTTGACTTGGAGGAAAAGATCAACCAAATTCAACAGGCGGCCAAGGAACGATGCGACAAGATGCGCGACTCACTCAACAACAAACTCAAGGAGAGCCGTACTAAATTCGACGAAGAGCTGAAGCAAAGGGAAGAAGATCTCAAGCTGAAGTTCGAGCAGGAGAAACGCCAATGGGAGACCGAGACCCCAAGTGCTGTGTCGGCAGGTTTGGAGCGAGCACCAGCGACGCCGGTCAAGGAAAACCCAGGCCAGGGTCAATCAAACCAGGGCCCGCCGTCTACAAAAACAGGTATCCTTGCTGAATTGGCCCAATTGGACGATGCTGGCATCAGACAATTTCTGGCGTCCAACGCCACAGTCAAAAGCATCATTGCAGCTAACCTCAAGAAAAGGCTGGAGACAGAAAGTGGCAAGATCAAAGGGGAGATGGAGAGTAAGATTGCGTCTGCGCGCGAGCAGGCCCAACTCATGGAGTCTAAAAAATCGACGTTACGCATCAACATGTCGGAAAACAAGTTGAAGACGGTGAATGCGAAGCTTCGCGTTGTTGAAGTAGCGGCGTCAGAGACACCGACCCGAGCCGTGGCCGAGGTGTGGGACGAAGTTCGGAAAGTCACCGGTCCGGGGGGGACAATACCGGCGACAACGGCCAGGGCCCTGCCTGCGACACCGGCACCCCCACATGAGATTCAGCAGACACCTAATGCGGCGGCAACGGACGCCAGCAAACAGCGAGCAACAGAAGCCGTCAAAGCGGAGCCTTTACCGACGACGCAGCACGCTGGCGAGGTCCAGATTTCCGGGAAATCTAAGCCTGGCTCGATGGCAAATGTCAAGGCAGGCAAGACGGTTGGCCCGGCGGAGTCGGCGGTGACCGCTCCTGATCTGGCACTTCCACAGCCTCCGCTGCAAGCAGGCATGGGCGGTCCGAGGTCATCCGGCATCCCGATGCCTCGCGGCGGCGGTCGCGGGCGTGGAAACGCACATGGACCACCTGGACAGCGAGCCGCCAGCGGAAATCAAGAGGGCGGGCCGAGTCCAGCTGGGCGGGGACGAGGTCGGGGAGGATTCAACCCTGGAGTAGCGGAATTCCAGCCTGGAAGCAAGAGACCGAGAGGAGAGTCGGAGGCTGGCAGGGGAGCCAAGAGGGCTCGAGGAGGTTCGTAGATGTCTCGTTCTGACACCTTTCCATGTGCAGCTGCATGAGATAGGAGGTAGAAAGTTAGCACAGCACTCATTACCAGTGGCCATGGCTTGCGACAGGCGACTTTACTTTTGATTCATTAAAGTGGACGAGCGGTGACAGAAATGACAAGTCTCAGCGGTCTTTACTCGATCAACGAGTCGGAAAAGAGTGCCTTGTGTCGCTTGCTGGGGCATATGCCTCTATGACGGTGAAGAAGCGACGTGTGGGTATAACATGGTCAGACGATGCGGTCAATTTTCCGTACGTTGGGCTGCAGCGAATGGACGCCAGGCTCAGGCCTCTCGGCCATCACGACCGCCTGGCGGGCGGAAAATTCCTGGGAATCGGGATGCAATGAGGGCGCTCATCGTGATCATGGTCAAGAATATCGATCTTATGGGTTGCAGTTGTGATGCAAAAAGGCGGTCGGAGTTGCTTTCACGTACGCGCTGCGATGTCATGGACGCGATATCATGGACGCAAAGGCGCGGCTTACTACAAGGAAAGGTGCAAAAGGCAGCAAACTGCGGTCTCTATCATCGAAATCAAGCTGGCGCTGCCGGTCTCGGCTGGTTCAGCCACTAACTAGTTAGGGTAGGCAATAGTTAAATGGTCAAGTTTACAACTAGCGAATCCAGGTCAGTTGGAAACTGGTCACAAACCCAAGTTAAGGAATTAATCTTAGTTATTAATAGTTGACTAATTTACTCTCTTCAGTTAGTTCGTTAACTAGCCAATTAGCTTTAGTTATTAATTACCCGCAGGCTTTGTAAATGCATCTCTGCGCGATTAGCCATCCCCTCCATTCTCTCCGCCACGCTTCGGCCAGCGGGCGAAGTTGATGGGATTCTCGCCGTCATGCTTCCTGTGCTCCACCGACGTCTTCTCCTCTTGATAGGTCCCTATTCCTCTCGCCAGCATACTCCTCTCCAGGAGTGGACCCCAGCACGACCATGCGCACGATTCCAGCCATGATGCTGAGCGCTTCGAGCTCTGCGGGCTCCTCGATGCCGCTCGCATCAGTGTTGCCCTCCCCTTCCTTATCCTCATCTCCCTCCTCGTCTGCTACCATCACCGCCGCAGCCCGCCGCTGTCGACGTCTACGGAGATTTTCTTCGGAGGCAGCGACCGGCGACACTCCGTCGGCGACCGCCTGGCCCTGCGCCGCTCATCCATCCCCATATGACATCTTTGGCATGAGCAGCAAGGAGTCTTACACCAAGCGCCGTTTCTACCAGCTCGTCAAGCTATATCATCCTGATACCCAGGGAAATCATCCCAACAGCAGTCCTAGCAATTTTGTCTCCCCTCCTTTGACGTCGACCCCGATGGCGAATGCGCCTCCAACCTCTCCTTCGTCGTCCGCTGCCACTCAGGACCTTTCGCCCGCTGTCTGCCTCGAGCGCTACCGCCTCATCGTCGCTGCAAACGCCCTCCTCAGTGACCCCGCCAAACGTCAGCTCTACGACATCCACGGCATCGGCTGGCCCGTCGGTGACGACC
>KB853330.1:6287-16607 GCA_000372705.1 Cerataphis brasiliensis yeast-like symbiont
TTGCTCTCATTCTCCGTCCGAAGCTCCTCCTAGGATCTCCTCCGCCTTGTCGGGCTCCTCTTCGTCAGCCTCCCCGTCTGCCCGCCCCTCCTCTGCCGTGGCTGCCTGTTCGGCCTCGACGTCGTCCATGACGATGTCGTCGTTGACGTCCTTGGCCGGCCTCGAACTCATCTGATCCGTCTCCTTGACCTTCTTCACGTCGCCGTCGTCGCCCGTCTCCTCCATCGGCTTCCGTTTCTTCACCGGAGCTACGACACCGAGCTCGTCCGCCTGACCAGACCAGCGTGCCAGGCGCCGGGTCGACCGTCTCAGCGCGGCCGCATACGAGCTTACCTCCTCGCCAAAGTCGTCATCCTCAGTGGCCAAGAGACACAAGCCGCCAACGCCCTTTTCGCGGAATGCGCTGCTGCTGGCCTTGTCGCCGTTCATCGCCACGGTCCGGAGACCGTCGTCCACCTCCCCATCGCTGTCTTCCAACGGATCCTCCTGCGTCTGCAGGCGTCTGTAAGCTCGAAAGATGGCCCCGTCCTGCCGTCTCGACTTGCGGCTCTTGTGGTGCTGCCGCCGTAAGCCGCGATCGAGTATGTACTCGACTCGTTCGTTTCGGTTCCGCTCCACGGCAAGCTGATGCGCTGTCGGAGGCCGAAGCTTCCGCGTCACCACGCCCTCCGACCCGTGACGGGCCGGTGAGGAACCCTCGAAGATTTGGTACTTGAGCGGCAGGCCGCGCCGGCTCGAGGTACCCCCCCGGGCCAAGACCCTGGGCGGCGGCGTTGACCTCGTGCTGTCCATGTCCGACTCGTGCTTCGACGGCCGTATGCGCGGTAAAATGGCCGGTCCGTCCTCGTTGAGCGGTGCCCGCAGCTTCCCGCGCTTCGTCTCCCGCTCGTTCAGGTACGCCTGGTCCAGCTCCAAGATCCTGGCCCGTGTCTTCTGCTTTTCCCGACCAAACTCGATTTCCTCGGTCGTGTCGACGTTTTCCTGGGCTCTTTCCGCGTCCGTTAGCAGCTCCAGCGTGGGGATGCCCTGGTTTGCGACATCGAGTAGATAGTCGACTCCCGCGCCGAACGGGTTTTCTTCGCAGCCCTCCTCGGTGAAGTCGGATTCGAGGTAAAACCACATGAGCCACAGAAAGGCTCTGGCACGAGACTCGCTCGAGTATTGCGTTTTCATGATGAGGTCGTGGAATTCGTGATTGCTAGGGAAATGCAGTTCGGCGATCTTCTGCGCACCATTGCACATGACGAAGATGAGATTGACCGGGTTAGTGCGCGGGGCTTCTTCAATCTCCTTGATCTTGTCCAAGGAACTGGGCTCCTCTCGATCCTCCATGCCTCCCTTGAGGATGGACTTGAGCCTGGGCGCATCCTGCAGCTGCTTGTAGGCATGGGCATCTTGATGCGCCTGCAAAGATGGGATCGCGTGGTATGTTCGGAGCTGTGCACGCATCTCTGGAAAGACTACCGGCGAGTTAGACGCGGCCGCAACCAGAGCCCAGAAAGAGGTGACGTAGGGGAAAGCGACACGTACAGTTGAGAGTTGTATTCATTCTACCGACGTTGACCAGGAGGCACACCATGGCCATGCCTTTGGCGGCCTCCCTTTCGCTAAGCAGTTTATCCCGAAGCACTTTGCTCGTCTTGCTGCTCCGGGACATGGTGTCGATGTACAGGTCGGCAAAGTTCTGGTATCCTATTCCAACCGGATCGTACGAGTTGGTAAAGACCTTTTGTTCGTTGTCGAAGACGGCCCTGAGGAAATCATACTGAATGTCTTCGCGCCATAGAGGCTCTCCGTCTTCTTTTTTAAGATGGCGTATCTTGCCTATGTGCTGCTGCCCATTTGCTTCCTTATTTTGGCTTCCTTTGTTCTTGCCGCGGCTGGACCTCTCCGTTACTTCCGGTGTATCCTCGGCCATACCAGTGGCCTCCTCGGAAGCGTCGCGCGAAACGAAGGACTTGGCTTCCTGCGGTTCAGGCGAGCTGGCCAGCTCCGAACCTGACCAGTGCCTGGACCAAGGGTTCGAGTCCGACATGGCGCCTGGGTCTGCCGCCAGAGCGTGTGGGGGAACGGCGGAAGAATCAGACGAGCCCGGGGCAGAAGCAGATGTGTCGACGTCGGCGATACGGACACGTCAATTAGCAGCCCATGATGGCGACGGCGGGCAGGCGACAAAAATGAAGAATGCCGAGGAAGCTGAAGGTCGAGAGCCTCCAACGCCTTGGCTTCGCAGCGTACGCCTTTAAGTGCAGTGCAGCAACCGAGAGCGAGCCAATGGGCACTGGCCCAGGTACGGGGGTCAGAAGGAGTGAGGGTTCGCGAAAAAAAGCCAGAGTTGCAGGCGGCCTGTTCGGCGAGGCGAGGCTGTACAATCCAAGTAAGCCCAGTCGTGCCGCGCCGCCGCCCTCATAATACGCAGCAGCTGCAGGGAGGCGCACGCTAAAGCATGTTAAAAGTGGCTTGCCTGCCTGAAGCCGACCGCTTACATTCACCAGGTGGTGTGCCCAGACAATCGCGTTAAATTAAACTGGACGACCTTCTAGCAAACAGTAGTTAACTAGTTTAACTAATAGTTCATCAATGTCCTGAGGCGAAAAGATGCCAATCAGTTAGCTTAGCAGTACTTTCCTTCCTAACGCCTGTCTCGTGAGTGATTTCCTGCCGCAAGCGTCAACAAAGCCGTCTAGGTCCAGAGACAGGCGACACACCTTGCTCGAGATGAGGAATAACCTTACTTGATACACAGCTTAGGAATTCACAGCACGCAGCCGTGTATCGGGACGACTGATCAAGTCACCCGACGTTCCTTGGCCTCCTCCCGCCTCCCCGCCACTGGTGCCGCACCGTCGAGAGCGCACAAGGTGTGTCCTCGAGCCTTTTCCTTCCCTCAATGACTGCCCAAGGCTTGCTTGTTCCCTAACCGTCAGGCGTTTTGTAGAGGCCACGCAACCGTTTCCGCACCCTTCCTCGCCGTCAACTTCATTCTTTTCGTCGCGCATAGCCCGCCATGCCAACACCCACAAGGTCGGCGGCGCCTGCTGATGCGCTGTCTCCCTCGGACAGCCCCGGCACCTGGCGCCACCCGCGGTTGAACGAGATCACGAGGCGGCGGAGCGCGACTGTCTTCACGGAGAAGAACGTGCGGCGAATTGCGTACAATTTTATTGCCTTGCTAGCTATGTGGTCACTCAAACTGGCTGCCAAGCACAAGCTGGACCCTCACATGTACGCTCTCTCTCTTTGGGATCTGGCAACCGACGGGTTCGTTCTACTGACCCAGCGCCGCACAGGCTTTCCCTTACTCTTCGCTCATACCTGAGCTGGGCTTGGTTTGCCCTTCAGTTGGTGCCAATTACCCAAATGGGCCTTGCCTGCTTGCCCCTTTTCCGCGCGCAGGACGATCTTTCCGACATCCCCCTGACGGCAGCGCAACGGAAGCTGCTCAATCTTCCTCCTTCTTCTGCGCTGCCCAATCCCGACGACAAAGTCAACACACCTCCACGGTATGCGCGTACTCCCTCGAGGGCGGGCTCAGTGGGGAGCAGGGCAAGCTACAACAGCTCGCCGTTGTCTGGTCGCGGGAGCCCGGCTTTCCCGGCCACTGGCGAGGGCTCTCCCTCGCCCTTATCGACTGCGGGCAGCCCACTATTGCAGAGAAGCGTGAACGCTCTGGCTAGAGGGCGGAGATCTTCCATCGGATCGGCAAGCACTCATGGCGCCAGCACGTCTATCAACATTTTCTCCGACTCCGGCTCACCGAGTCTATCTGGCGGCAAGCGGACCAGCGTCGGGCTGAATAGCAAGTGGCTGTACGAGAAAGGTAGGCGTGCGTCGGGCAACGCATGGTTATACTAATCGAGTGACGACACACGGAGCACGGTGGAGGGACAAGTTGCATCGATTGATGTGCATAGTCGCATATAACAAGGGTGGCGTAAGGAGTCTGTTGAATCTGTTGTACATACAGCGGCATGTCTCGACCCTTTGCAACTGAATACAATACCTCTTAAACAGTACTCAACCGTCACCAAACAAAAAAAAAAATTGACAAGAGTCGGCTTATGTCACCTATGCAGCTTTGACTTCGTACGGCCCTCTGATTTTACACCATTTCTAATGTGGGTCACGTGTGTTCTGGACAAGAACTTCAATGTTGTCCAGACCTGACGTTCACTTGTGGCTGCCTCAATCATTCAGGTTATTTTAATTACCAGACGTTTTCTACTAATATTGCATCTCAGAAAAAATTGGGTGTGGGCCTTCTCAAGTGTAAGGGGGGACGAAGAAGTACTTGCGCGAACCGGGACTCGAACCCGGGCCACATGCTTGGGAAGCATGTATGCTAACCGCTACACTATCCGCGCATTTCAAGGTTTTGTAATCATGACTTGTTCTCTAATATGACCTTAATGTAAAATTTAGTGGGACAACTGCCCAAAAGACCCACCCTCCCGGAGCCTTATTCTTTCCCATTCACACATTCGCACATTTGTTATTACAGTCTGTACCACTCACAGCCTTCTTCGCCAATCTCCATTCCCAAGACCAGGACAAAAACCTCCCCGCAGCTTGTCGTTCAATCCTCACAGGCGGCTACTGCCCGCCTCGTACGGCAAAGCACAATACAACGTGACAATCACACAGCAAAACCCATCGCGTCCGGAGGGTCGGATACACCGCGCGGCACACCCATGGCGAGCAAGGCGGAGCGCATCGTCACGCGGCTGCGGGACAAGATTGCGACGGGCGACTTCTACGAGGCGCAGCAACAGACCCGGGTGGCAGCCGTACGATACATCAAGGCGTGCAACTGGCCGGCCGCCATAGATGTCCTCGCCAGCGTCGCCCAGGCCCTGCTCAAGGCTGGCCAAGGCGGCAGTGGCGGTGACCTGTGCATCATGCTCGTCGATGTCTATGCGCAGGCCGGGCTCGCGCCCGACTCGGTCACCAAGGGCAGGCTACTAACCTGTCTACGCCTCTTCGACGCCCACGAGCCGACGCGCAAGAAATTTGTCGCCGAGATGATCAGGTAAGAAGTAATGAATGCACCGTCGCATGGAGCAGCGTTGTGGGCGGATGTCGGCGACTACGATAGGCAGCGAGCGAGCGCGTGCTGACAGACGGCAAGCTGGTCGGCCAAGTTCGGAGACTACCCGGCTGGGGACCCGGAGCTTCATCACATCGCCGGATCGCTCTACGCCGAGGAGCACGAGCCGTACGAGGCAGAACGACACTTGCTGATTGGAACCAAGGACTCTCCACAAGTGCTGCTGAAGATGGAATATGAATGGTACAAGGAGGGAGAAGCACACCTGGCGCCGCATTTTGCTGCGCGCGCCGTGCTGGGCTATCTCGTCGTCGGTAACACACACGCGGCCAACTTTTGCTACCGCCTCTTCACCAGCGCCCTCAGCAGCGACAATGCGGGTCTCGGCGTGCAGCATATTTCAAGCACAAGTTGCGAGATGCCTATCTTTCCCAGCCTGCCCCTCCTCAACTTCCTTGGCCTGCTGCTGCTCGCTGTGCAGCGCGGCGCGCCCGAAGTGTACAAAGGTCTGGTGACCAAATACGCGACGCAAATTGACGAGGTCAAGGACTGGGCCGAGGCTTTGGAGGTGATTGCCGAGCTATACTTTGGCATCATTCGACCCCGTCAGAGCAATGGCCTGATGGACATGATGAGCGGTCTGTTCGGTGGAGGCATGCCGCAGCAGTCGCAGAGACGGACCCTACGCCACACCGAATCACTCACCCCGGCCGGCTTAGACTAATTTGAGGGCTGAGTGGAAAGATTGATGAACGAGGGAAGCAGGAAGGAAGCTGTGTGAGATACCTTGGAGGTCGGGAACGGGGTAAGTAGCATTGTGTAGCGTGCGCTTCGGACCCCTTTCAAGCCTTGTTTTTTTTCCCCGAGTCTGCTTTATTATCATGAACGCGTTTGCTCTTCCGGCTCGAACATCCAGTTGTCGTCTGCCAACGCACCGACCTTGGCCCTGAGGTCTGCACGGACGGCCTCGAGCAGCTCTAGACGGCCGCAGTCGGGTCAGCGCACCGAATCGCCTTCTATCGGGGCGAAGCGAGCACACGCAAATGGCCTCGATACCTTCAGGTTGAACGGGTACGGAGGTGCGGTTGATAGAGTGATGCCTGACAGCCTCGGCCAGGCGCTGTCTTTCCCCTGGAGGCGGCAGGACGCCGGTGTCAGTGGAAACAAGGAAGAGGAAAGAGAATGTATCGAGACCGGACGTACTCTCTGTTTCGTGGCGATCCTCGGCCTGCTCATCATGCTCATCGACGGCGGGCGCAGGCGGATCACCCAGCTCGATCTCGCCATGCTGGTTGCGGACGACGATCTCAGACGCGTCCGCCACCTGCGTCGCGTCGCCGTCCTCCACATGTAGCACGTCGCCTGCCGCCGCGGGGACGGACGTTGGCGCACATCCAGCCGGCACGAGACGGCGCGTCAAGTGGCCACGGAACAGATTCGCGCGAATGCTCGCGGCGACGGAGCCTCGGGCTCGCGCGGGTGTGGGTGCGGCGGCGCCTTGCTCCGGGCGCCGAGGAGGTCGTCCGCCCATGGTTGAAAATGATGCTTTGCTTTGCGCCTTCGCTTCGCCTTTGTTGGTTGAGGCGTGCAAGATCCGAGGCCGAGGCTTCGAACTGCAGCGTACGTAGGCGCCCAAAAGCGCGTGCGGCCGAGGGTGTTGCGCGTCAAGTGCGCCTACGAGTTTGCTGTTCGTCGCTCTCGGTAACTACGTAGGAGGGCATGTGGTGATGTGATGATTACGTAAGTTTTGCCTGATCTCACCCCGAGCGCCGCATTCGTCAAGAGGGCGGCAAAAGGTGAGAATGGGAACTTCGTACGGAATTCGGACACGCCTTGGCAGATCTAGGAGAGTGACGTGCTCATTGACTACTCGTAGCAAATCTGAGGCGTGCCATGGGCTGCCAGAGCCCACCGTGAGCCGTCTCGAGCTGTTCGTCCACCATTACAAGCAGCTATCATCGTGTCCGTGACATACAGGGCCTACCAGAGTCAGTCCTGGCTTCACTTGGTCCATCCCTGAGGCGTGTCGGCAAGGCAGCAGTCATCGAAATCGAAAGGGGCTGCAGGAAGGCACAAAGGGAGGGGTAAAGCAAAAGGCGCGATTCCCGGTTCAATTTTCGCCCGGTAACCCACTGCTCGGGTGCTGGAAAACACTTTAAATAGCAAGGTTGTACGAATACTCGTCTTCCATATTCTGGCTCACCCAGAGAACAACGGAGCTGCAACAGTAGTAAGCACTCAAATCGTCGTTTGGAAGAAGGGCCAGGGTCGTGGTGAGGCATACCTGAAGCCGACGAGCGCATTGCTCACGATGTTCTCGATGCCCATGCCCAGGGCCGGCATGGCGACGCCCGGAACAGCAAATTTGATGACGAAGACGGTGACGCCGCCGGCCATTCCCCCGGCGAGTGCCGCAAAGCCCATAAAGAGGACGACGCGGGCCTTCCACGCGACGCCGGAGCCGCTGTAGCTGAAAGAATCTGCGCTGAGTCGCTGCTTCTCGACCGAGTTAATGATGAGCATGCCGAGGCTTGAGAAGATGAGCGGAAGCCAGTCAACGAATTTGACATGAACGTTGGAGCCGTTGCGCGCCGATTTGGACCATACGGCCGAGTCGAGCATGACGTAAAAGGCGATAGACAACTGGGCACAGACCGGGCGTCAGCGGGCGCATAGCTCGACAATGAAGTAGAGACGGCGCAGCGAAGGCCACCGGATGTAGTACGACGCGGTAGACAGTCTGCGATGAAGACCTACCAAGGCGCCAGCGGCGTAGACACCAGCGCTGCGGGCCCAGGCACTGTTCAGCCACTCGGGCCGCCTAAACTTCCAAAGGCGATCCTCCTCCATCTTGTTGGGCGGATGAAGAGGGGGAGGAGGGCAGTGTGGAAGCTAGCCGTGCAAGAGTTCCAAGCGGCGAGCTGGAGGTTGGACGGGATAGGTCGGTCACGAGACTGGCCTGCGACAGTTGGTTGGCTGGCACATTTGAGGATCCCTTGGTGAAGAGCGGATAATAGTACATCCGCTTTTAAGTATTAGTTGACTAATTAACTATTAGTTACTTCGTTGACTAGAACAGCCGGGCAAGACTAATAACCAGACCGTACGACGTACTTTAACCGGGCTGTGTTTCGACCATATTGGACAAGTGGGACAGGGTTTCTTTTCGCGGGAACCACAGATACTTCGTGCCGTACGCATTTTCTTCGCAATAGAACGTCCCTGCCGCCTCCACACTCAAACCATCCAACTCTGCGGGCCACAGAAGTGGTCTTTTTCAATCTGAAGCTATCAACTCTAATCAAAACAGGAGATCATGCCCTACGCCAGGAGGTCTGCCGCGGCCTGCCGCTGCCGCTTTGTTTGTTGAAAGTGCCCGTGGATCGTATCTCTCCCAATTTGACTCGCCTAAAGCGCCATGTAGCGTCCGACGGCAGACATTTGAAGGCATCGAATTGATAAGGTCCCTCTTTCGAGTGACCGCACGCAAGTCCCTAGGCGAAAGAATCTTGGGCCGTCCTGATCGAGGGCTCGAGGCTGCCGTGTTCTTTGAGCCGTTGAGGTAGTCGCGACACTGACTGTCTCGAGACGCCAAAATCGGTCGCGACATCGTTCCGCGCGCGGCCCGCTTTTACGGCAGCGACATGACCGTGCGAATGTCTAGGCTGATTTTCCCGTTAGATCTGCATTTGCCCGAGATAACAGTACCAAAGGTTCTAGAATCCGATGCCATTGTATGTTTTTATAGTAAATTGGAAAAAAGAAGTTGTCTCGGTGGGAAACGCATTTCGCGAGGCAAAAAGGCGGGGTTGTGGCTAGACCGAGGAACTCTCCCAGGGAATCCGTCGCAGAACCTTGATGTGGAAGGGAACGGTGCTGGTGGTGTTAAGGTCAAGGGCCAGTTAGTTTTGCGGAGTTGTGGCGTTTTAGTCCAATGTGGTTCACGGAATAATTACTAACACTACCGAAAACTAACAGAAACGAAACGCCGAAATATTTATTATCGGATGGAAGGGAGATTAACGTCTTGAAGTGGTGGTAGCAAATCACGTGCGCACGCGCTGACGTGGCTATGTGAGTGTGTGTGCGTGTGTCAGGCCGGCCGCGAGGTTGTCGCTTGGAGGGACACAGCCACATCAATCTCGAGAGGGGTAGTTGCTGTGGCGCATGCATACTCCCCCTTCCGCTAGTGTTGCTCCGTATTTGAATTGCTGTACTATTACATCGACACGTCTGAGATTGTGACGTAGGCTTCTGGAGGCATCCTTCCCCTTGGAAACTCGACTTGCCAGGAAGGGGTTATGCTCAGGCCCTTTGCCTATCCCTTTACCGCCCCCTTGGAGTCCTTGAGCGCTCGATGGGTCGCAAAGCTCCCGGCGTGCTCCCGTCAAAGCAATCTAGGGCAGCGGGATGCACGCGAGGGACGATCCGACGGATGTGCATGTCGTCCGTGCAGGCCCCCCCCGTGCAAGGGCTTGTGCGAATGGCTGGCCGTCCCAAACAAGTCTCCGTCTCCTAGTAATAGGCGACAAATCCCAATCTCGTGGCGCCTGCAGCAGCAAGAGAAGCGATGTGACGTCGCGACCGGTGCTCCGCGCAACCGCCGACGAACGGCAGCACCTGTTTGTTTTGATGTGGCCATCGAGGAGACAGCAGTGCCTAGAAGAAGGAGAGTGGCGTAAGCTGCCATTCTATGTCGCCTAGTCGCCTACAGGCCACCGGCCTGTCCACCCCATCCCCATCCAGTCTGGTCGTGCTCGTATTGCCGCGCTGCTAGACTGATGGACTTGCGCATTGCTTCTTTCTTAGGCGCCCAAACCTGCCCTGGTCAGGCACGCCATACTGGGCCCAGTAACCCGCTGCTCAGTTGTTCAGGCTGGCTCTGTCTGTCACTTGTTTCCTTGAGGCCGTCATTCTCGCCTCTGAATTGAGGCCAGGTGGTGTTGGGCCTGGGGTCCGAGCTTCGTCGTCGCACGCGATCATGAGGAAGGTTTTTGCCATGTACCGCGGCCCCGGCCCCTATCAGAGTCGAGGTAGATATGCAGGCTTGTCTCCTGACCTTCCCCTATGCAGTGTGGGCGGGTCAGAGCAACCCAATCAGGGTCATTTACCGTGCAGGTACTTGGCTGCCGCTCCCCCATGCGCCCGCCAGATACGACCCCAGGACTTGAGAGACCTTGGGCCTCCCTCTCCGTCCTCTCCTACCTATTCAAGCAGTTTGCTTCCTCGCCACTCCGCCTCTCCCTCCTCCTCCTCCTCCTCCTCCTCCTCTT
>KB853336.1:0-11468 GCA_000372705.1 Cerataphis brasiliensis yeast-like symbiont
GCTCCCCCGCGCACCCCCAACCTGGCGGGATGCGACATCACCACGGCTACCAGTGGTGCAGCTACTTCTGCAGCTCCGACCCCATCTGCCAGTACGCCCGCCGCCGACGCCAACGTTGCTGCATCCACCGCCATCACATCCACGCTAGTTGCTGCCGCCGCCGCCAAAACCACCACTACCACCTCCTCCTCCACCTCATCCGCCGGCAGGATAGGCCTGCCCAACGCCGCTGTCCGACATAGCGGCCACGCCAGCGACTCGACCTCCCCCCCGCCCTCGGCCGCCGCCTCGACGCGACGCCTCTCGCTGCGCCCGGGCGCGTTCAGGCCTAAGTACAAGCCCGCGGCTGCAATGCCCGGCCGACCTGCCAAACGGTCGGCCGACGGCGAGGACGATTGTTCGTCTCCGGCCTCGACTCGTCCCAAACTGCATCGAACGGAACGTGGGAGCGAGGATTTTTCCACAGTCGTCAAAAACCGCCTGCAGTCGTACACGCGCACCGGGCAGGCCTGCGACCGATGCAAGGCACGTTCAAAGCCGCCCCCCCTCCCCTTGGATTCACTCTCTGCTCTCTTCTCCGTCAAACTATGCTGACGACAGCCCAGGTCCGCAAGATCCGCTGCGACGCTCTCCCTGAGGGCTGCTCCCATTGCGTCAACCTCAATCTTGATTGCTTCGTTACTGACCGCGTCACCGGCCGTACCGAGCGCAGGGGCTATATGCAAGAGCTCGAGCGCGAAAAAAACGGCATGCTGGCACACATTTGTGACCTGGAGAAACTGCTTCGGAGCAACGGCGTCGAGGTCAGGCCCTGGCAGGGCGCCGCCTGGACCCAATCCCCTCCTGACGGCCCCGTCGACGATCTGGAAATCTCCATTCGCGACCTTTCCTCTTCCGACGTCGACAGCTGGACGCAGATGGGGTCCTTGTGGGTGAGAAATCTCACGGCTAAGCCGCCTCATGCTGTTCCAGTTCTCCCTCTCAACCACCAGTGGGAGTCGCGCCCGGGGCAGAGCCATCTCGGTGTCGGACCGGACAACGCACCTCTAAGCTCCATCCGCGGCACCAAACTCTCTCTGCTAGGCACGACCATCGACACAATGTCCTTCGATGCGCCCGACATGGACGAGCCGGGACTCAACGTTCGGCCCTCCGGCCCGCTCTACAACAAATCGGTCCACGCCTTCCTGCAATCCTGCATGGGCGTCAACCCACCCACCCATGTTGATTTGCCGCTTCGCAATGACGCATTCACTTATGCCGACTGGTACTTTTTGACCATCGGCATGTTCTTGCCCGTTCTACACAAGCCGTCCTTCATGCGGCTGGTAAGTTTGCCTCGCGCTTCACTCGGACATGCCGTCAACTGACATTCTTACAGTTGACCAACATCTACGACGAGCCCAATTTTGAACCATCACTTCCGGATCTTGTGACAGTTCATATGGTTTTTAGTACCATCTTATTTCAATGCGGAGTGCGGAACTGGCAGGAAACGGAGCGTCGCAACGAGCTCAATGATTTGTCCAATAAGCACTATCACTTCGCCTTGAGCAAGATGTACGACCTTCTCTGCTGCAAAGACCTGGTTGCCGTCCAGGCCTTGGCCCTGATTGCTCTGCACACGCGCGCTTTCCCGAAGCCCGGATGCGGCTCCATCATGGCCAGCATGGCCTTGCACCGTGCGCTGGAGCTGAACCTGCACCGCTCATCGAAGAAGCCAGGAGAGGGCACGCATCTTCATAACGAACTGCGCAAGAGGGTTTGGTGGGTGATCCTGACAGTAGTCGTGGTCATGAACGGGAAACGGGGGCGTCCTTTGCCCGTCAACGTGCGAGACTTTGACACCGAGTTCCCCGAACCCATCGCCGACGAGCTGCTCAGCGATCAGGGCGTCGATACATCACAGTCAATCCCATGCCATTATCAGGCTGGTCTTGCTGGCTTCAAGATAATTCCCCTCTTCATGGAAATGTACTCGAACATCTACAGCGTGCGAAGAGATGTACAGAATTATACAAAAGTCGTGAACGCATTGGAGCGGCAGCTCGAGCAGTGGGAGGTCGAGCTCCCGGACAGCCTGCGGATCAACCCAGCCGGAGGTCTCGAGAACGCGTCTCCCCAGGCGATCTACACGCGAACGTTTGGGCTCGAGCTCCGCTTGTGCCTGCGTCACCCCTCGGTTGCCTTGACGACTGACAAGAAGATGATGGCGGAAAACACACGCATTTGTGAGGAGACAGCTCGCGAGTTTCTTATTTGCATGATACAGCTAAATAAGAAGAAGTCATTGGATACTACGTGGTACCAAATTTCGGTGTATGGGGTATGCATATTCTCAATGCTGGTGGCCCACTGGGAGAGACGTTTTGAGACAACACCCGAACAGGTTTTGGTGCTGCGAAAAGACATGCAAAATTGGCTCACCATTGTCAGAGATACAAGCCTCCAGTTGGGTGAGGGCGCATTCTTCCATAGGTCGGTCTTCAACACATCACTGACGCGAAGACAGGCTGCGGAACAGGCATCAGCAACCAGATTAGGCAGATCATAGAACAGACAATCAGCTGGATAGAGCATGACATGCAGGAAAAGGACCTCCGAAAGTCATCCCCGCCCGTTGCGGCGGTCATCAAACAAGAGGAGCAACTGCCACAAGCCGCAATGCATCCGAGCAGCCGAACAGGCGAAGGCGTGCCAGGCGAAGCGAGCACGACTCCGACGGATGGACAAGGAAAGGGATTTTATCAGGAGCCAAGCCTCGACAGTCAGGCAACCTGCCCTTCATTAACGTATGCAGAGCCGTCACGAGGCGGCGCGCCCGCACCTGCGCCCACTTTCCAGTCAGAGCCGGCCTTGTTCTATGCCACTGTTTCCAGTGCCACGGTGGTGCAGAGCAATTCTGCACAGCCGAGCCCAATGACCACCTTTGTTTCACAGTCAGCACAACCTGTTTCGACGCAGGCGTCGACCGATATCATGTGGCAAACCGGGACTGAAAATACCTGGAACCAGTGGACAGCTGCCATCGCAGGCTGCCCGGAGCGATATAGCGCCGACGCGCTGCTTGCCCTGGGTGGCACAGGCCGAGGCAACGTGAGCACTCCGCCAGTGATGGCCGACGGCACCGTTAGCCAGGCAGCCGGCGACATGGCCATGGTGCCACCAGGTAGCCAGTGGCCTTTGATCATGTTTGACCACACGACACAGGGTTGAATGCCAGTGGTGGGACGGGGAAAAAAAGCATCTTAAACAGCGATTGCGGCCGGCGTTGGGGGAACATTATACTTCACACAGGATATACCAGCGCGAGCTAGGGGCGTAGCGTCGTAGCACCCTTCCAGCCTTGATGTTTCAAGAACGGCCTGCGAGCAAGGGGGCAAACCCGAAGTCGGTCCATCCAAAAATTGATTGACAAGTCGAACAGACTACATGGGCATGGACATACGTGTCCGCGCATGTACTTGACGTAGAACAAGGGAGGGAGGCCATGGCCACTTTGCCTTGAGCAAAAATTTTTTTATTCCGTCTTCTTTGCTCCGCCAGCACAAAAAAAAAGGCCTTTGGGAAATGCCCTCAGGCTCATATTGATGTTGACTGTAGCTAACGTCACCGGCGGTCCGTCACCAGCGGCCAGTCACATGAACGCTGAAACCACAGTCACATGCACGCAAACATGCACTCAAAAAACACACAACGCAAAGTATTCACGTGCCGCACGACATTAAAAGTGTCAAATCAAACACAATCAACTCTTAAAAAAAACAGCCTTTCGCTGCTGTTAGATTTCAGTCGGGTCGGCATACTGTGCGCCACACTGTATCAACCCGGCACAACTCCGCGAATTCAACTTCTTACTGGCTCTTCGGCCTCAACACCGCCAGCATTCCTCTGTTCCCTTGACCGCAACGAGGACTCACCACCACACGGTTTCAGCTACGGGACTCCTGAGAGGGCTCCCCGTCGCCCGAACATGATTGTCTCGTGCAAGCGACTCATCCACAACGAGCGAGCGGCTTCCTGCCAAACCTGATCGCCGCCCATGCAACACTTTACCAGGCCGATTGTGCCGGAAGGCATTGTTTATAAACCCCCGCCCTCTACCAAGTTTCTTCCTACGGGACCTTTTCCTGGCTTCTAACAAGAGTATGCCTATCCGTATTCACGTCACCGTCACAGTTCTCTGCCACCCAACGCCACAATTTGCGCCACCTCCATGCCGCCAGGCGCTGCTACTAAATTTGCATGCACCTGCATGACACTTACAGGAGCCGTCCCAGTACATATCATTGCATCAATCACGATTCAGCGTTGAAAAAGGATCACGTATCCGCCATTACTGCGGCTGTCGAGGCTGCGGCCGCTGCGGAGCGTTCCCAATCTCTTTCAGGTCATGTTGAGACCACGGAGGCCAGGTGTGACGAGTCAGCATTTGGTAATTGCCGTCTTGGCTCTTGGCCCTTGTATGTTGGCTTTTGACGCCCTGAATCGTTTCATTGTGGTCCCTAACCCCGACAAAAAAGCCATCTTGATGAGAAGATTGAGCGACGAGAAACGAAACTAGAATGAAACGCTCCTCTCAACACGAGTTGATTTCATCCGCTATTGTAGCCCGCAGCGGGCTTCTCAAAGCGTCGGTCTTCATTGAACCTCGATGCAAAAGGCGGACTGTCTATATCGAGTTATCACATCGGCAACTGTTATACGGACATAATTGCCTGCTTACCCGCAGGGATCACCCCCCTGCTTACCCGCAGGGATCCACCTACCGTGATCGGTTGGAAGATCGCCATCTTAGTGATGGATAACTCGCGGAACCAGGGAGGACTTCACGGAAATAGGGGAAGGCCCCTGGTGAAGCTTGGAGAGTGTAGAGCTGCCCATCATGGAGAAATATTTTTAGTTGCTCTCTGCCAGGAAGGCAGAGCACATAAGAAGGACGGGTTTTCCCCCTTCAGAGAGGGAGAGCTGGAAAAAAAGAAGTCCGGAGAGGAACATAAACAGTTATTAGTTGAACTCCGAACAAATTTTGTTCCAAGCCCTTTGAACTGAAAAGCCCTTGTCATAGCAACCCAGTAGGTTTCAAGGTAGCAGAAGCGGTAGATGCTAACACTTGCATTGTTCAACCTCGCTATTGAGTCCTTCCCTCGATTAGTTGAACTCGTTGCGACCGCTCAGACAGCTGCCTGTTTTTTTCTGGACGAACTTGCCAACTCACTTGGGCTTTTCAATAGCCTAGTGTTACAGGATGGATAACCGTAGTTTATGCTGTATAGTCGCATGTTTTATACTGAGTAAAGCCCCGTCATAGAGGGAGAGCGAAGTCATAGTTATACGTACTCAGAAAGAAGCTAAACTCGATTGCGCTTGTTTCTCAAGTACCGAGGGTGGTTTCCGTTTGGTTTGTTCACCAAGCACACCTATTCTCGTAGGCACATAGCCGCCCGCCTTGGAGTAGCATTTTTGCACACAAGAATGGAAAAAGAGGGACTATCATATCCATCAGTATTTTTTTCGACTTCGTATTCACTAGATGCGATGATTAAAATGTGATTGCGAGTACTTGTAATGGTCCTGATTTTTATATCAGCAAATTCACACAAAATCGCCAGCGTGTTTGGCTGTCTCACATTTTTGAGGTTGTCTCACACTTTTGAGGCCAACTAAGTGCGAGAGCGCCTTTGTAAAGGTGGAGCCAACGGGTACAACCAACCTCCTTCCACACGATGACGGCGGATACATTTTCCGGCGTCCTCCGGCGTTAACCCTTAATCAGGCACGTCAGAATCTCTTGCACGACAAGACAACGATTCTCTCTTTCCCCCTATTCAGTTACTTCATCCAGAAATTGATGATTCTTGCATCGCTTCTCCACGCACTCCATCCAATAGCTCCCCTCTGCAATTTTTTACCTCGCTCGGCAGCAGCCTCAAGCACCAATATGGGCAAGAAGAAACGCAAGCATGCTGACATTGAAGAAGTCCTTGCCAGAACATGGTGCTACTACTGTAGGTCACACGTCTTTTGCAGCGGGCCGAGAGCATCATTTCATCTAACGTCAGTCCACAGGTGAACGAGCCTTTGAAGATCTGAAGCTTCTCATCTCTCACCAAAAGGCCAAACATTTTAAGTGTGACAGATGCGGCCGACGTCTCAATACCGCCGGAGGTAGTGTAAAATGGACCCATCGAGAGAAGAGTCTATTACAGAGACTCACCAATAATCCTGGGGAGATTTATTCTAGGTCTATCGGTGCACATGAACCAGGTACATAAAGAGACGCTCCAGCAAGTAGAAAATGCTCTCCCAGCCCGCCGGGGCCTTGATGTCGAAATCTTTGGCATGGAAGGCATTCCTCAGGATATTCTTGATCAACACCGCAATAGAATTATTCAAAACTTCTACCAGAACCAGGAAGAACGTCGCGTTGCCACTGGCAATCCGCCCCCCGGTCAGGGTGGCCAACACGCGAAGAAGAAGATCAAGATAGAGACCAAAGAGGAGCTGCTCGCCAGGCTCAAAGAATGGCGGGCCATGAAGGCGGCTGAAAGAGGAGCGGTTCAGAAAGCTCCTGAGGATGGCACTGCTCCTGTGACGACTACCTCAACACAACCCGTGAGTGTTCTCATACACCCTCGCCTTCTTCCTGACGCGTGAGACGGGACGGATAGCAGTTTTGCAGATATAACTAACGATATTATAGGTTGACTCGTATCAACAACCACAGCGAGGCTTTGAACAGCCAGGATACAAGGAGCAAGCTCAGCCCGGCCAGATTCACTACCCATACCATGCAGGCTCCTTATCAACACAACCCCCAGGCACTATGGGACCGCCACCAGGCTTGCCGCAGCGGCCGACGGGAGATGCACACCGGAGCGCATCAGCCAGTGCACAGGACGACATTGAAAAGATGATTCGCGCGGCTGAGGCAAGCGTCAAATCCGGGCAAGTGCCAGACGACGGTGGAGAAGGAGATAAAAAGTCCAAGAAGGAGAAGAAGGGCAGGTTGATATACGAAGATGCCGACATCAGCCCGGAGGAAAGAATGGTGACAATATCGCGCTACGCTTTCAAACTCGAAGCGCTTGCTTGAGCTACGTAGTGGACAACGCGATGAGGTGTAGGGGAGAGAGCCGTTCACTATGTTATTTGGACGTGAAAAGCCGTTATTCTGGATCTGAAAAGCTTCGAAGGATAATAGTAGCCATGCTCTATCGAGAACTGTGATAATATATCGGTAGCATGCACAACATGTCTGATTTCTCTGAGGGTTGGGATCGCCCAGAGAGAGACCGGTGTTCTTCATGATCGTTGAGGCGCCAAGTAGAATTGGATTTTCCGGCTCGTTAAAGAGTGTGTAACCTTGAACAGCGGCAGAGATCAGAGACGGGTGATTGCTTATCGCTAGACCACTGGATTCCGGGTAGGCAGTTTCTGCATGTTCCCGCTAACGGCTGCGTACGTGCATAATAGAGAGGGTCGTACCCGGTGTCGCTGCGGCAACGGAAAGTGATGAATAGAATTGATCAACAAACGAGAACCGCATATTGATGCTAGGACGTCACTGGCTCTTTATGGCAGCTGATAATAATAACGACCAAAAACTACTCGCTGCATCCATAAAAAAATTCGAGGTTTGTTCCGCGGATTTGCATTCGTTCCCGTCGCGACACTGGCGAGAGCGGCCTCTTCTCTTTTTACGGTCCCTTCTTCCTCAGGATCTCGTCCTTCCAGTCTTTATAATTTTTTGTTCCATTTGGCGTGACCTGTCGAAAGAAAAAGGGAGAGCTCAAAGCAGGACAAGCAGACGAGATTCGTGCTGCCACGACCTTCTTACGTCGTCCTTTAGTCTCTATTCCTGGAGGACTCTTGCAGCAGCCTACCTGGCTAACTCATCCATTTTTTCTCTTTTCCCCAACTATTCCGCCACGGCCACAACGCTAGCGAGAGCGCTCCAGAGCGACTAAGGAAGATACGCAGAAACAGCCTTTCGAAGGAAGCATCCCACCGAGGGAGTCGAACGGCGAATTCTGCTACTTCAAAGTCATAAAGGTAGCGAATAATGGCAGATTCCGGGCAGTCGTCCATTACCGTGGCGGGTACGTGCTACCTCGCCCTTGTCTCATTCTCGCTTTGCGACACGGAAGACGTGTGGTCGTGCTCATGTCAGTTTGGACATTTAGTTCGCGTACGGCCGTTTACGATACGCGAAGCTGCGCAGCTGTAAGTCGTCCTGCCTCCTTTCGCCTCCGTTAGCCCCGTCAACGACTACCATGAAATCCAATTGTGTAGCTTAGGAGACTGACTGAAGCATCAGGCAAAAGATCGACGAAAGCACTGTGTTTCTTGGAGATGGCTCCCTCGCCGGCATGCCCACTCCTAAGCTGCACCAACGAGGCCTCAGAAGTGTCATCAAAGTCGTCGACGACCGTTGCCTGTAGGCATTCTGACCATTTCTCCTGTATACCGAGGAAGACACGCTGATGACTTGATTCACAGGGTTTTTGACCCCCCGGAAGACAATCCTGTCCAGCGTTTCTCCCGTTCTGTCATCCCTACGTCGAAGAAGGTCAAGGATCAAGTGTTCGCCTTCGACCGCGTTTTCGATGACAACACGACGCAGTCAGATGTGTACGAGGGCACGACCAGAAGCCTGCTCGACAATGTTCTGGACGGGTATAACGCCACCGTCTTTGCTTATGGTGCCACGGGCTGCGGCAAGACACACACCATAACCGGCACGCCGCAGCAGCCCGGTATCATCTTCCTGACAATGCAGGAATTGTTTGAAAAGATTGAAGAAAGAAGCCAAGAAAAGACGACAGAGCTTAGCTTGAGCTACTTGGAGATTTACAACGAGACGATTCGGGACCTGCTTGTGCTGGGCGGCAGCAAGCAGGGCTTGATGCTCAGGGAGGATAGCAATCAGGCCGTGACGGTGTCGGGCCTCACGAGTCATCACCCGCGAGACGTGCAAGAGGTGATGGACATGATCGTCCAGGGCAACGAGTATCGCACCGTGTCTCCCACAGAGGCCAATGCCACGTCGTCGCGGTCACACGCCGTGCTGCAGATCAACGTGGCGCAGAAGGATCGTAACGCCGACGTCAGCGAGCCTCACACCATGGCCACGCTCAGCATCATCGATCTGGCCGGATCGGAGCGCGCGTCGGTGACGAAGAATCGCGGCGAGAGGCTCACCGAGGGCGCCAACATCAACAAGTCGCTCCTGGCTCTTGGCAGCTGCATCAACGCGCTTTGCGACCGGCGGCAGCGCGCACACGTGCCGTATCGCAACAGCAAGCTGACACGCCTGCTCAAGTTTTCTCTGGGCGGAAACTGCAAGACGGTCATGATTGTCTGCGTGGCGCCATCGAGCGCCCACTTTGACGAGACGCAGAACACCTTGCGTTATGCGAACCGGGCCAAGAACATCCAGACCAAAGTGACTCGCAACGTTTTCAACGTCAACCGACACGTCAAGGACTTTTTGGTGAAGATTGACGAGCAGATGGCGCTCATCAACGAGCTCAAGGCGCAACAGAAGGATGCCGAGGGCATATTTGGGGCCAAATTTCGGAAGCAGTGTGAAAAAAGGGAGGTTCTCGTCCGCGAGGGCGTGCAGAGGCTGCGGGCAGCCTATGATAACTCGGCTCCGGAGCGCCGGGAGCGGATCGCGAGTATGAAGAGGCTCAGGGTTTTTGAGCGGCGCATCGGTCTTCTGTCAAGCTGGATCGCCGCATTCGACTCGGTGTGCGACCAGCGGGGAGACGAGGAGTCGATGCCACAGACGCTGGCGGGCGTCCGCAAGGCAGCCCATGGAATTCTCGTCGAATTGGAGGCCAGCAGACAGCACATGCACCAAAAGCTGGACAAGACAGGTTGGGAGCGCGCCATCGATACGGCGCTGACGCACGGCCTCAAGCAGCTGGAGGGCGCTGACGGAGCCGGGGCCGGAGAAAAGGCCAGCCTGGCCCGCGAGGCGGAGCTGCTCAAGAGCAACTTCGAGCGCGAGGCGCACCTGGAGGTGCTGGAGCAGGAGAAGACGGGCGACGCCGCCATGATGCAGATGCTACTGACGGCGCAGTTCGAGATGCTGACGTCGCTCGCGGACACGCTGGCTATGGACGAAGAAAGTGCCGTGGCGCACGCCAAGCAGATCATCCACCGGCTGCTCAACACAGGATACGTGGCCGCGACACAGGTGGTCAAGCTCGACGGGTCGCTGCCCGTGGTCGAGGTCTTTCCGCCCTCGCGGCGGGGAACACCAAAGAGGAAGAAAACGATAGCTTCGTACATCAAGCCCGTGGCAACACCGGCGCTGACAGCGATCCAGAGCGAGCACGCGTTTGCCAGTCCGATCAAGTCGTCGCCAAGAAGGCGTAAGGCACCTGGCCCGGCGAAAAAGGGCGTTAGCTTCACGCCAGTGAAAAAGGCCAAGAGCCGTGGCGTGCGGTGGCGGGACGACGAGACAGAGCAGGGAACGCTGGCCGACTTTGAGAAGACGCCGCAAAGGATTGGCGGATCGTCGCCGGTCACGGCATGGGCGGACAAAGTGGCCGGCTCGGCCTCGGCCGACGACGACAAGGAGCAGACGACGAGCAGCCGGCAGGCGAGCCTGACCGCTTTCAAGCCCGGGCGATTTCAGGCTGGTTTCTTGTCCAAGATGTCGCGGGGCGCCAGCGGCAGTCAGCAAGCAACGGAATCGCCGCCGATGCTCAGCCTCAAGCTGGCATCGTCACCGGAGCCGGCGGAGGACAAAACGACGGCGGTGCTGCGAACGTTGGACGCGGCCAAGGCCGGCAACATGTCGCCGCCGACTCCGCTCCCGGTGCAGCGGACGCGGCTGAGCCCACGGCTGCCACGGCCGGTGACGACAGCGGCAGACGAGAACGCGCCGCTGCAAAGCACGCCGGACGCCGGTTCAGATTCGGAGTGCAGCTCGATCGACCCGCGCAGGCTACGCAGCGCCATGTTTTCGGCGCACAAGGATAAGGCGCGTCGGGTCAGCATGCTGACGGGGGCCACGGCGGCATCGCACGCCAAGGCCAAGCGCGCGTCGTCAATAGGGCTCAGCTGCCTGCAGGGAGGCGACCGGCTGGCGACACGCCCGGGCACGGGGGCGGCGACGGCGAGCAACGCCAACGGTATCTCGCGCCACCGCCGGGGCAGCTCGGAGCGGCGACGCAGCCCGCCGCTGTCGTGCTCACCTACGGATATGCGGACAGACCGCAACTTCACGGCGGGCCAGGTGCGGCGCATGAATGCAGGGGGAAGCCTGCGGCTGGAGGGCCGCTTGTCGGGAAGTCCGGGAGGGGGGGCGGCGTCGGCGGCGAAACGGCATGTCGAGTTGCTCTCGGAGCCGGGCCGGGAGGCACTGCGGGACCGCACCGACGCCAAGAAAGTAGAGGAGGAGGCACGGCATGGCGATGAGACGTTGGGCCAAGGTGTGGTCTGTTTTGATT
>KB853344.1:8336-19240 GCA_000372705.1 Cerataphis brasiliensis yeast-like symbiont
TCCCGTTAGAACTGTCAAGATCAGGACCAGGATCAATGCCATTAGAGATGCCGGATCGGTAATGTATGGCACGGCGGCGATCAGGTTTGGCGGGAAGCCGCTTGCTCGTAGCGGAAGAGAGCCACTGTCACAACACGAGCATGGTTGTCGACCGGATGTGCTCTCAGAAATCGCTTTCAGGCATCGCTCTCAAGACTCCCGTCGCGAAGCCGTGTGGTGGGTCGTCGGGGTTGTGGGAGGAGAGTGTTGCTGGTTGGGGCAAGGTCGAAGGGCAGGTGGCTTTGCAGAGTGGTCTTAGTTCAATGTGGTACAAGAGCATTGCTTTTCAGCATGCCGGAAAGAGCGCTCTGCAAACTCACAGGACTACAATTATTTTCCTGGCCGGATAGAAAGGAGTCGTCAGTACGAATAATATGATTTGCATCATGTATAAATGCCATGGATACGAGACAACGCGGGCGCAACCCCGCTATATTGTCGCATGGGTGTGATAACTTACTGCTTGTTCACTTTATGGACTTGCTATCATCATGCCGAGAACTTGAATAAGTCAAAACTCAACCTCCTCCGCTATGTTTGGAAAGCCTCGTGCGCCACTGATGCGTTGGTAGAAAAACTCAGAAAGCTCTTCCTGGTCTCGCTTGGGGCGTGGCTGTGACCATCTAACGGTGCGAAACGTGGGTGCCGGCGCAACTTGAAAACTGTACTAACCCAGATAAATTCCGGATTCACCTGGCGCGTTTCCCTCTCGCAGTTCGCCGGAGTGCCGGTCAGTGAGCTTCTGTACTTCAAAGCTGTTGACCTGAAAAATGTTGGTACGGCCACCGTTAGTGGCCATCTGTAGTTGCTCGTGAAGCCGAGCAATGTCATATTGTCGCTTGATAGTGGTGAAAATAGGCTGGGGAACCAGAGGTTGAGGATTCCAGTGCGCCAGCGCGCTCATGACGGCTGCCGTTTCTTCGTCGGAGTCGACGGGCCCATTGTTGATATCATCGTCATCCTCCAAAGGCGCGTTAGCGTCCAATGCAGCCTTCTGCTGCTTGGCTTGATTCTTCTTCTGATATGCTGCCAAGAGCATGTCGTAAGGGAGTGACCGGCCAGCAACGGCGCGCTTGGCACCCATGGAATGGCTCTTGCAGGTTAGCGATCGAGCGCACGGTTGACCATTTGCAAGAATGACGCCACACTGTCGTTCCACATCGACAGGCCCTCGAGATTTGGGCATTTTAGCCTTTGGCTCGTCCTTTTTCTTCTTTGATTTGGAACCTTTGTCATGTTCACCGTCGGCTTTCCTCTTCTTACCCTTATGGTCATCTTGTTTTTTCCCCGTTTTCTTGCTAGTAAGAAACGCTTTGTTTTTGTCATCGCCGCTTTCGTCATCAGGTTTGCCTTCACCGTTTTCTTCTTCAGCTTTGCGAGCCTCTTCCTCTCGAGCGGCCTCCTTGGCCCTTTCACGAGCCTCTCTTGCTTCTTTCTTGCGTTGCGCCTTTTCTCGTTTCAGTCTTAGACATTGGGCGATATGTGCCTTAGCTACTGTTTTAAGAATGCTCTTTCTACAGTGCTTACACTGCTGAAGATCTGGGCTGTCCTCCAAGGGGCGTCCCGTCAGAAAAGTCTCGTGCGCAATATCGTCCAGCTGGTTGACGACGGGGCTAGGCGAAATAACAGAAGCCGGAGGCGAGCCGACAGCTCTCTTTCTCTCATCTTCGAGGATGCTACCATCTCTCCAGTTACCGGGGTTGTCGTATCTGGGAGGAGTCTTTTTGAGCTTGATGAGACCAAATTTTGCACGTCCCTTAGAGGCGACCTTAATAGTCTGTTCCGACTCAGGAGAAGGCATGGCCAGCTGGTGTCTCGAGGAAGCAAGGAACCTGGGGCACAAGTGTGTTCGCGGCCCGGAGACACTGCCCGAGGGATTGAGAGGATCAAGGGCCGACCAGCTTTACTGGCTCACGCCAAGCAGATTCAACGCCACGGCGGTATGGCAAAAGCGGTGGCGGAGACGCGATTTTGAGGCACAGATACTAAGGTGACGTCGCAGTAGGAAGTATGGAATGGGCGGAATGAGAATCGCCGAGGTTTGGTTGATCGATAACGCCAATAAGCACGTGCGCTTACACGTGCGACAACCTGAAATAGAAAGTGGCTTAGTCGCGCTCCCCCCCCAGCTAACAGCATTTCTCAGGCCAGAAAGTAAACTAGACTTCGACAGTGCAAGTTGGCCCAGTGCGACAGCCTCGGATGGGGAGCTGACGCGGCAGAGATTGCCCAGTAAAATACTAGTATCAACGCGGCGTTTCAGGCCCGCTGTGTTGCCCAGAATGATACTGATGATTCTTGCGACGCATAGCTTGCCAAGATCAGGAGTTTTGCCGGTCGCCTCGAGGACCTGGCAATTTAACCGGCCTGCTGGGCCAAAGAAGAATCCAGGCCTCATATATTGTCCAAATCAGAAACCCAACACTTCTACCTACAGAAGCTCTGTTCTCGTCTGTTCCCAGTAAGCCCTAGGATAGAGATGTGGCAACGACGGGAGCCAACATTGTTGACATCCAAGCGGCCATTCATTACCCAAACAAAGACAAGCCACAAACTCTCCTCGTCCCAGGACAGCTTGACGTATATGTTATTGAGCCAGGTGCGTGCAGTAGAGGGTAGGGCTGGTTGTTGGCAAGCTTAAACCTTGATAAGTCCAGGGTCTTGGCCACCTGAGAAAGTTCGTATCTGAGCTCAGAGGAAACTAGCATTGAGGTTTCTGGAATTTGTCTATCCATTGGCGACCTCGGGGACTCGTCCCTACAGCGCGCAGCTTGCAGAAAAAGCTCTTGGGGAACTGGTGGTGGATTGATATTCCCCAAAAGCAGAAGCTGGCTACGGTCATGTCCCCCTATTATACACACGCGCGGAGCCGCGCCTAATCACGTGAAATTCGCGCCTGTACGAAGTACTTCGTACTCCATCCCGGTTTCCAGCCGCGGATCCTCAACGTAATTAAGTCCCTCCTCCGCTTCTCAGCCTTCTCTTTCAAGGGGGCTGCCACTAATTAATAGCGCACAAGCTTTCAGGGGGGGGCCTCTTTGAAGTAGTATGTGGATGCATACTAATCAGAATTTCTACCAACGGTGTCGCTCTCTTAGCAGCGTCTTCTTTGATTAGCAACAATTCCACCTTCTCCCTAGACTTGGACGAAGGCCGAGTACTGTTCAGGGGCAGATTTTAAGACCTTGCCCCACTTAACCGCGTGCATGTTCTCGATTGATTCCGTCGTTTTGTGCCTCAGGCAGCAAGGGCGTTCGCGGTATTTACCCTTAACCCCTGACCCCGACCACTGGCCACTCGTAGCGGAGCATTTTGACGCGTCGGGGAAAGACATTTGTTTACACGGGGAATGCCGACCATAACAGGCAGAGCCTCTGTTCATCGCTCGACCTCCCCCGCTTGAGAGCCTACCTTTGTCCATCCCTTGTCCTATGCATCGCTCGTTTTTTGGCGTGCCCTATTTTCTGGCCTCAGACTTATTCTTGCGAGCGCTTCCAGTCGCCCGCTGCAGCAGCTTCCTGCGTACCTTGCCTGTCTCTTCTGCCACACTATCATCGTCCCGGCTGCTGTCGACAAGCCTATTGAACCAATTGCCTCAATCATTCGGAACTGGCTCCATTATGGACAGCTCTGTGTTCAGCATCGACGATGAGTCGGACGACTACGCTCCTCAAAAGGTAAGCTACCTGTGTTGCGTCGCGCTGCCTAGACCGATATGTGTCTATTCATTGTCCCATTTTACCAATGTGAAAGACTGCGCCTGCCGAATGTTCTCTCAGCACAACTCTCAATTCTTGCTTCCCTCTGTCCGATTGGAACACATTTCCGTCCTTGTATTCCTGTCTAGAAAATATGGCGAGGAGCCGGATGTTTTACCCTTAAGAGGCGCCTCTTTCGTTCTGCAAAGCGACGCGACGGACTTTCATTCCGACTTCGAGTACGTTACTGAATACCCTGGTGCAGAAATCAAAGCCATCAGCTAGTCTGGATGCCGTGCAGAAGACGACACAAAGCTTGAAGGCGAAACCAGCGCCTCAAAAACGCCAAAAGCCGGACAGCGATGACGATGATTCTCTTCTCGATGACTCTGGCTTCTCCCACACGCCGCCGAGCGCCAAGAAGCAGAAAAAAGCCCGCCCCCAAAAATCTTGTGCGATCCCTCTAGCGGAGGTAGAAAATGACAGCATGGTTGTGGGCGCATCGTCCAAAACAAAGGCGGCCAAGTCTGCTACTCAGACGTATCAAAAACTCACACAACTCGAGCACATTATCAAACGCCCTGACACCTACATAGGATCTGTTGAGAAGACAGATCAGCAAATGTGGGTCTTCAATAAGTCCACTCTCCAGATGGAGTACCGCAACATCACCTATGTCCCCGGCTTTTACAAGATCTTCGATGAGATCTTGGTCAATGCCGCAGACAACAAGCAGCGCGATGGCTCCATGACACACATGAAAGTCAATATTGACCGCCAGACTGGCGAGATCAGCGTTGAGAATAACGGCAAGGGCATTCCCGTCGTCGTTCACGAAAAAGAAAAAATTTACATACCCGAACTCATTTTCGGCCATCTTCTTGCCGGGTCAAATTTCGACGACGAGGAGCAGAAGACGGTGGGTGGCCGCAATGGATACGGAGCCAAGTTGTGCAACGTCTTCAGCACCGAGTTTAGTCTCGAATGTCAGGACAGTGGACAAGGCAAAAGATATAAGCAGACCTGGACGCAAAACATGCAAAAGATTCACAAGGCTAAGATCACTTCAAGTAAGACTGCAGACTTTGTCCGCGTCACATTCAAGCCAGACTATGATCGTTTTGGCATGCCTGAGGGAATTAGCGATGATTTAGAAGCTCTCTTGTATCGGAGGGTCTACGACATGGCCGGCACAGTCAGGGGCGTAAAAGTCTTCCTCAATGGAGATCAGATCAAGCTCAAGGACTTTAAGTCGTACTGTGACCTCTATGCCAAGTCGATTGCGTCAGAGAGAACCTCAGAAGAAGGCACAGCGGCGACGTGTACTGTCGAAATGGACAAAGACAAGGGCCACCCTCGCTGGGAGGTTGGCTTCACAGTTTCCGATGGCACCTTTCAGCAGGTATCGTTTGTCAACTGCATCGCGACGACTTCAGGGGGCACCCACGTCAACTATATTGCCGATCAAATCACGTCGTCACTGCTGAAGACACTTAACAAGAGGCAAAAAGGTCATAGCCTGAAGCAGAGCCACCTCCGCAACCACATCTTCATCTTTGTTAACTGTCTCGTCAACAATCCTGCCTTTACCTCTCAAACAAAAGAACAACTCACCACAAAGCCCAGCCAGTTTGGCAGTAAATGCACGCTCGGCGAGGACTTCCTTAAAAAAATTTCAAAGTCCGAGGCTCTCGAGCACATCATGGACTTTGCTCAGAAAAAGGCAGACAAATTGATGTCCAAGAGCGACGGCGGCAGGCGTTCCCGGGTCAGCAATGCCAAGCTCGTCGAGGCCAACTTGGCGGGTACAAAACGTGGACATGAGTGCACACTGATCTTAACCGAAGGCGACTCTGCCAAGGGTCTGGCTGTTTCCGGGCGAAATATCCTGGACCCCGACCGGATCGGCGTCTTTCCGCTTCGAGGCAAGCTGCTCAACGTCAGAGATGCCTCGGTCGATCAGATCACCAAGAACCAAGAGATCCAAAACATCAAGCAGTTCCTGGGGCTCAAGCACAAGCAAGTGTACACTGACACTAAGAGCTTGCGCTATGGTCATCTCATGATTATGGCTGATCAGGATCACGACGGCAGCCACATCAAGGGTCTCCTCATCAACTTCCTCCAAGTCCAGTTTCCTTCGCTGCTTCGAATCCCCGACTTCTTCCGCGAATTTATTACGCCCATCATCAAAGTTTGGCAGGGCTCCAACCCGAAGAAACCTCTGAGGTTGAAGTCTTTCTTTACCCAGCCTCAGTATGAAGAATGGAAAGAATCTCACAAGGCCGATCTGTCTCGATGGGAAAGCAAGTATTACAAGGGTCTGGGCTCCAGCACGAGCGAGGATGCTCAGGTTTATTTCAAAAATCTGGACGAGCACTTGAAGGAGTTTCAAGTGATGCAACCAGCTGAGGCCGATCTTTTCGATTTGGCTTTTTCGAAGAAAAAGGCAGACGCACGAAAGGAATGGTTGGGCAATTTCGTGCCTGGGACATACCTTGATCATTCCACCAAGCAAATCACCTATAGCGATTTTATCAACAGGGAGCTGATCCTGTTCAGCATGGCCGACAACATGCGATCGATTCCATCTGTTCTCGACGGCTTCAAGCCTGGTCAACGCAAGGTCATCTATGCGTGTTTCAAGCGAAACGCGGTCAAGGACAGGAAGGTGGTGGAACTAGCGGGTTACGTATCGGAACAGACGGCATACCATCACGGTGAAGCCTCACTGCAGCAGACCATTATCGGCCTGGCCCAAGACTTTGTTGGATCGAATAACGTCAATTGTCTTGAGCCAAGCGGCAACTTTGGTTCCCGACTCAAGGGAGGCTCTGATGCCGCAAGTCCCCGATATATCTTTACGCGCCTGTCACCATTCGCAAGAAGGGTGTTTCCAGTTATGGACGAGCCGGTGCTCAGATACACGTATGATGATGATGAGTCGATTGAACCCGTGGTGTACGCACCCGTCATCCCCATGGTTCTCGTCAATGGTGCCGACGGCATCGGTACTGGTTGGAGCACATCCATACCGAATTACCACCCTATTGACATCGTGAATAACTTGAAACGCCGCATGGGCCGACTCGATGACAAGGACGACGAAGAAAAACCTTTTGAGGCGATGGTCCCGTGGTTTCGAGGCTGGAAGGGCAAGTCCGAACCCGCCGGGCCGGAGCGCTATAGGTTCAATGGAATTGCGCGTCAGAGTGAGGATAATCCTAACGAGGTTATCATCACGGAACTTCCAATTCGCATGTGGACCGACGACTTTAAAGCCAGACTGGAGAGCATCATTAGTGGTGCAGACGGCCCCAGTTGGATCAAAGACTACAAGGAGTTCAACGACCACAAGGCAGTTCATTTCGAAATCATGGTTGACGAGAAATTTATGGGCAAGGTTCTCGAGGAAGGCTTGCTAGAACGTTTCAAGCTGACGAAACAAGTGGCGACGTCTAACTTGGTCGCCTTCAATAGTCGTGGACAGATTCATAAGTATGAAAACGTGCAGGAGATTCTCGAAGAATATTACCACCACCGGCTGTCCATCTATACGGCACGAAAGGTAGGCAAGACTCTATGGAATCAGACTACGAAAAGGAACTGACAGCACTCAGGAACACTGGCTTGGTGTTTATCATACAGAATTCCGCAGGCTTTCAAACCAAGCGCGGTTCATCAAGGAGATTATTGATGGCGATCTGGTCGTGAGCAGAAAAAAGAAAGAAGTCCTCATTCGAGAGCTTCGCGAACGCAAGTACGAGCCTTTCCCGCGACCGAGTGCCAAAAAGAACAGCAATAAGGACAAGGTGGACGACGAGAACGAGGAAGACGAAACTGCAGACGCAGGCTCCCGCGATTATGATTACTTGCTCTCGGTAAGTCCATTCTCGGCGGCATTTTCACTAGGACCTAGGCGCTGATGAGTCTGGCAGATGCCCATCTGGTCTTTGACAGCCGAGCGGCTCGAGAAGCTTAATACAGTGATTGAGAGGAAGAAGGCGGAGCATGACAGGCTCTTAGCCCAGAGCGAAAAGGACATGTGGTGTACAGATCTCGACGCCTTTGTGGTTGAATGGGAAAATCAGCTTGCCCTTGACGCAGAGATCCAGACAAGCATCCATCGAATGGGACGGCGGGTGTCCAAAAAGATTGGCGCGGGCCGCGGTCGCAAGGCTAGAGATGATGAGGAATATGAGCCAGAGAAGAAGGGCCAAGCCAAGTCAAAAGCAACGGACAAACCGGAAACAAAGAGCTCCCAAAGATTTGCCGAAATGTTTAGTGCCAAGCCAAAGACGAAGAAGGAACCAGCAGCGGAGGCGCCGGAGTTTTCTGCCAATTTCTCCGATGACGATTTTGCTGCTCTCAGCAGGAGCAAGCCCACGGCCAAAGGCTCACAGGCACAAGCTGGTTCCGGGTCGCAGTCACATTCGCAGTCGAAGAGGCAGATGCACACGCTGTCACAATCGCAGTCGCAGCTGAACGACGCAGACGCAGTAGTTGACGCTACTCAACGGAGAAAACGCGCGGCTGCGTCCAAGGCCAAGACGCTGCTGGAGGCGTCTTCAGCAAGTGAAAACGACGATGACGAGATGGGCGACATAGGGGCTATGGTGAAAAGCATCGGCAAGCCAGAAGGAGAATCGACGGCGCGACTTGGTCTCTATACGATGAAGCGTCTTCAGTCTGACCCGAGCAACGCCGGCTCGTCTGCTCTACCCAGGTTGAAGATGAAGACATCGAAGACTTTTGACGCGAATAGCTCCGACGACACCAACTACCAGATGCTGGCTTTGTCGTCGCCACACAAGACGATAGCAGAGAGCGATAATATTGTAGACAGTCTCCTGTCCGGTGACGACACGGTCGGACCTACGAAACCGTCGGTGGGAACAGCCAAGCCATCATCGTTATCCAGTGCCCCAGCGTCTAAAACAGACTCGGGAATGACCGGTCAAAAGGGCCGTGGACGGCCGGCGGGGTCTCAAAACAAGGCCAAGGCCGAGCCCAAAGCGAAGAAGGCAGCGGCCACGGCGACGATTCTGCAGCCGGCGGCTAAAGCCACATATGCGACTAAGAGGGCATTGAGAAAGAAGGTGGTGGTCAGCGATGATTCGGAATCAGACGATGTCATGGTCGCTCCACAGCCTGCCGTGCAAAAGCCATTGGCATGAGGGCGTCCAGCACGGGCAGCAGCAGCGAAGCGTGTGGTGGTGGATGAGGATTCGACCATGATGCTCGAGGACGATGACGAGAGCGACGATGCGTTCGAAATAGACGACGATGAAGATTGATCAATAAGCAGGCCATTGACATCGCGGCTTTCAGTCTGGGATTAGCGAGTTGCGGCTTGGGAAGAAATAAACGGATCTACTTGCAACTGGTGCTTACGGCGTTGAGAGGATTTTCAAACGGAGGGCGCTGGATGCTGTGGTGTGCCCTGTGCAGATGTTACTGGGTTGGCCTTTACAAGTTACGCTATATGAAATTGTTACTACCAAAGCATTGCTCGCTTGCTTGCGTTGGTGAACGTCGTGCTGAGGATCCTAGGGCTACTATCGTCGGGCAAGGCTAGAATATGTCACACAGTGCGGTGCTAGAGATGCGCGGCCAGGGCACAGATCATTTTTATCAAGGCCGGCAGGTATCCCATGCCTCTTTGAGATGGCGGATTAATGTGCCTTGAAGAATTTTTCCTTTACGTTGACGTCCGATTCGACCGCCAGCCTCGACAAGCTTTTACTCAAACCTTGGAAGAACTATCACCAAGTTCTGTGTTTCATCTTGTTTTATCGCTTGTTATCGGACAGCGGCGCTGTGCAAGATTTCAACATCGAGATAAATCCCGCTGGATAGTTCCATTAAGTTTCGGGGGTTATCATCGTACTTGAAGTCATGTGCATAAAGGAATGCTATCATCTGCCGGGAGTCGGTTTTGAAGCATTAGTCAATGATTGAAAAGATCTCTCGACTTGTGGCAAAGAACTGTCTGTCGAGTTCGCGCATACCACGGACTCGGTGTTTCTAGTGAAATACCCGGGCATGAGAAGTGGTTTCCTGCTTTTGTGGATGTCTTCCGTTCAACTGCAATTTACCCGGGCAGGACTTGTGTGCTTGACCAGGCATTTTCACTTGTGTATACTCGTGGCTGATACCTATCCCTTACTGAAGTTGGATCGTTGTCAGAGCAATCTTGGGCCAAAGTCAAAGGTTTCCCGCTTTAGTGCTTGCGTGGAGATTTGTTGAGTAGAAGCCAGGACAATAGGCCAGGCTGACAGCGTCACAGTCACTACAATAATCTGCCCCAATACTTCGTACCACAGTTCAAGTTTGTTTAAGGTGGGCCGGGGTTTAATGCTGGGCTGACGGAATCGCCGCGGTTATCAGGTTTCCTTTGCAGCGCGCACACACTTCTGCGGGCGGAGATCAGCAGCAAAATAATGGCATTGATACGAAGACAACTAGGTAAAGAGGAAAGAAGAGAAAAATGAAGCTATCGTGCAGAATTCTTCCTTTTGTGCAAGACATGCGCCCGGGACGTCCTTCCTCTGACTTTCTGGTGGCCCTCTCTCGTGATTGTGCACGTGCCCACCTAGGAGTTGCAAGGAGGACGCTCTTCGGCACGGCGTCGTGGCCAAGGATCAGTGTAGCGCAGTCCCTCGCCGGTCTACCACTGACCTCACCACGGCGCTTGCCTGTGATATCCAAGTTTCCTGGGCTAGGAAGGAGGGGGCCGGCATCCTCACGGTCGATGTCAAGGACGCCTTCGATGGCATCCAGAGGGGTCGCCTCCGCACTCAAGGATTGGCCACCAAACTTGGTCCGGTGGGTTGCCCCTTTTATGGATCATCGAGAGGCGATGATCCGAACTGATGGCGCCGCCTGTCCCCAATTTCCGGTCCGCTGTGGGCTGTCCTAAGGCTCCCCGGCTTCGCCGATCCTCTTCCTACTCGCCATAGAGGGTCTGCTCCGTCTCTCTCGTGGCCGGTACGGATATGCGGATGACATCGCAATCCGCGCCTCCGCCCCCATCATCCCGCGCTGCGCCCAGCTTCTCCAGGGGCAGCTTGACCTCAGGCTCGCCTGGGGCCGAGACAATGGGAGTCTCTTCGAGATATCCAAGCCGGAGCTGTAATATTTCCATCGGAAGCGTGGCTCCCCCCC
>KB853344.1:33131-48413 GCA_000372705.1 Cerataphis brasiliensis yeast-like symbiont
ACAGTGCCGGCGACTGCGTCGGCAGCCTCAGTCGCCAGGCGGCCTACCAGCTCGGCCTCCCGATGGGCATCGCCGTCGGCAGCGGCGTCATCGACGCCTACGCCGGCTGGATCGGCACCGTCGGCGCCAAGGTCGACCTGGGCGACGACGAGCTCAACGCGAGCGTGCCGCACAACGATCTGTCGCAGGCCTTTACCCGCCTCGCCGCCGTCGCCGGAACATCGACTTGCCACCTCGCCATGTCCAAGGATCCCGTCTTCGTGCCTGGCGTCTGGGGCCCCTACCGTGACGTGCTGCTACCCGGCTACTGGCTCGCCGAGGGCGGTCAGTCGGCCACCGGCGAGCTCCTGCGCCACGTCCTCGACATCCACCCGGCCTACAACGAGACGTGCGCCCTGGCCAAGGCCGAGGACAAGCACATCTACGACTTCCTCAACGCCCACCTACACTACATGGCCGAGCGGGCCGGCGCCCCCAGCATTCCCTATCTGGCCCGCCACCTCTTCTTCTACGGCGACCTCTGGGGCAACCGGTCGCCCGTGGCAGACGCGGCCATGAAGGGCGCCGTCGTCGGCATCGACAGCGACAAGAGCACCGACAACATGGCGCTGTGGTACTATGCCACTATGGAGTTCATTGCCATGCAGACGCGCCAGATCATCGAGCAGATGAACGCGGCCGGCCACGAAATCTCGTCCATCTTCATGTCGGGATCGCAGTGCCAGAACGCGGTGCTGATGCGGCTCATGGCCACGACGTGTCGCATGCCCGTGCTGATTCCGCGCTACGTCCATGCAGCCGTCGTCCACGGCGCCGCCATGTTGGGCGCCAAGGCCGCCAGCCACAACCGCGCCGAGCCGGGCGCCGGGCCGGAGACGCTGTGGAGCATCATGGACCGCATGAGCAAGCGTGGCCGCCTCGTCGAGCCCAATGATGACGCGGCTGAAAAGGCCCTGCTGGACGCCAAGTACGACGTCTTCCTCGACATGTGCGCCGCCCAGCAGACGTACCGACAGAAGATCGACGCGGCCCTCGCTAAAACAGGGGCCGGCAGCGACCCTAACGGCAGCGGCAGCGTTTGAAGAGGGGGGTGGGGGCGCGCGCGCGAGAGGAAGAGAGAAAAAAGGGGAGAGATCCACGAAAAGAGGGCATCGGTCGGTCAAGGTCGGGCATCATGGGCATCGTAAGCATGCATGGTCGGCACCATCTACTTATCATGTAACTAGTTACTACTCGCTGCTAGCCGGCGTCTCAACCACTAGACGGGGAAGCGATAAAATTTGTACAAGACGACGAAAAGACAAAAAAGCCCGTTGCCGGCGCCTCACTGTTTGTTACTTTTTCCATAGACCAAAATTCAACTCCCCTTCGACTTTCTCAAACATTCATTCGGCACTTCTCACCATGCGTGCGCCGTGGTCAAAACTTCCATCCCAGAGGTTGGCGCCCATCGCAAAGCTAAGATCATCGCTTCCCCTTTTTTTCTCGGCTGGTGTAAATGGCCCAAAGGCGTCACGGGATCTGGTCAGTTTCGAGGATTTCGGACAAACGGTTCCACTCGGTTAGCTCGGGACCTACTCTCTACAGCGCGCAGCTTGCAGGGAGGCTCATCAAGGTAGGTGGGTGGATGAATTCCAAGACCTCTATCTACGTGACCGGCGCTGCCTCCTCTCGTTATAAGTGAGGCTGCGCCCGGGCTCCCCAGCCTGTCCAGGTCTCTTTAATTTCCTCCTATCCCGGGCGGATGTACTATTATCCGCCCTTCCCCCAGGGATGCTCAGTTTTGGGCGCAATCCCCCCTTTCTTGGCGCGTGCTGTTAGTGCAAGTTGCCTAACGCATGCCAAAACCTTAGCACCACTGAAAGATTGCCCTAAACGTGAACAACTGGGAATCCCCACGTGCGGCTGCCGCGATGCCTTCACGGGCAGCCGTACCTCTCAGCCACACTCCTGTCCGCCTGCCGTCGGTTGCGATGGCCGCCGTTGCAGCGCGAGGACCTGCAGCGGTGCCTGGTTACCCCGTCGGCTGGAAGGGCAGCAAAGCGTACCCGCGAGGGACGCATCTGCCACCGGAGCTTCTGGCCACGCCGTGACCCCTATCCAGGAGCTTGCTCAGCTCGTGGACGATGATTTTGACGAAGGGGCCCGCCGTGAGGTGGTTAAGCGCACAGTGACAAGCGTGACTGCGCTGCTGGTCGAAATCGGCGCAGAGTCCGCAGAGATGAAAGAAGCCCCAATAGGGGTTGCTGAAACCCTCAAGACGGCATTCGGGGCAATGGCCCGCCGGGGGCGCGGAAGCAGCTCGTGGTATCCAGAGCTCTACCCGGGCCGACGTCGCGCGAGCCGCGGCTCCGCGTGGAATCCCAGCGATGCTGGCCACGACCCGTGAAGCGGCCTCGCAGAAACCCCAGAAACCTCGAGCCGACCTCCGTGTCTTGACGGGATTCCATGTCGTGGCCCGAGAGGCGGCGACACATAAGGCACTCGTTGAACAACGGGGCCCACTTTGCGCGGCCCTTGGCTGCACCCGGGTTGAACCCCCGGAGAAGTGGGGCACCTACGCCGTCCCACGGGCCCCCATGGGCCTTCAGGCGCTCGACAGGACTCCAATCCCGGTGTCGGCGCTCATTGAACAGGAGGTCATCGACCAGACAGGCCATCGCCGGGTCAAGTGTCGCCCCTCGGCTCATGGGGATCCGGCCAACGGGCTCGCGGAGACGACCTGGCTCATCTCCTTTGGAGTCAAGGTCCGGTCCTTCCGTCTGTTCAACCAGAGTCTCCCTGCAAAGGAAGTGGTCAAGCACACTCCCCCAACGCAGTGCCTGGTGGCGATCTCGCCAGCATCAGCTGCCCTGTTGCGATCAGTTCCTCTAGTGCCACGCCAAAGGCGACAACATCGCCTTCACCGCCGCGACCCGGGCCCCGGCCCTTCGGCCATGCGCTCTGAGTAGCCCTGGCCCTGCGCGGCCTCCCTTTTCCTCCTTTTTTTTTTTTTGCTTTACTTTGCTTCCACTATTGTCCCTCCCTTTTTTTCTCTTCTTTTGTTACATCCCCATTTCTTCCTAAATATCTCCCATGCCCATCTTTTGCCCTCGCACTCTCTTTCTCTTATGTAAGTTGTATCGCTTTCTCTCGTGACCCGGCTTTGCCGGCAGACCCCCAAGGGGAGGACTTATTCCCCCCGAGTCGCATTATCGCACTGAGGGGGATATAACTAATAGATGTCAAGAAGGACCCCTCCGTTTTGTAGGGGTGAGCAGATCAATTCAATTGGATGAGGCCCCAAGCCTCGTACAACACTAATATACTGTGACGATTTCCATCGTAGCGGAAAAAGTGATCTCTTCAAGTAAACCCCTGGAAAGATTATTACTAGGATTCATGCGCATCTGACCCTGCTTCATACAGACTTTGACGACTCTGAGGCATTTGATGAGGAGTTGGCTGGCCTGGACCACTAACAAAGCCCCATCCATGCACGTCTATCACCGTCGACGGCGGCGGCAGCGGGAGCGGGGGTGGTAGCAGCGGCTGCGGTGAATGAAAATGACAATCTTGCTAGCTGGTACGCGATACAGAATGAGGTGGAGGCTGAGACGCGTTATCGGCACCGTGTGCATAGAAATGAATTTTAGCTTGAATTTAATGGCAAAGACGTTTGTGAATAGCTTCACTTTGCGTTGTGAGTTAGGTGAAATACGAAATATGTGAAGTGGGATTGTGTCTTACCTTATGCAAGCTCGTTGCATAACATTTGGATGGGCACGCCCCTCTTCCTTTACCAGCGGTGGCCAAATAGCGCGAGCGGGTTAACTAGTTATGTATATAGTTACTTCGTACGTCAAGTTCAGATAATTCTCATCGGTGGCCCAGTCACGTGCTTGATACCGGGCAGTTTTCTTCGCTTGTTGCACGAGAACTGGAGGGAACGGCACCAAGACCCCTCCACAACTGCGCTTTTACGTATTAAGTGCCTGCAGCTATGGCAATCGCTAAGAGCGATCGCAAAAGGCAACACGTCGAAACCGAAAGTGCTTTTGAAGCCGCCCTGGACGACACGGAGACCGGCATGTCGCAGAAGAGATCCAAGAGGGCCAAAGTTGAAGAGAAGAAATCGTTGTTTGTGCGTGCCTTACCGGCGGATGCAACCAACGAATCATTGGCAGAATTCTTCTCGCAGAATTTCCCCGTCAAGCATGCAGTTGTCGTCCGCGATCAGAAATCCAAGGAATCCCGGGGCTTCGGTTTCGTGACTCTGGCCGACGCCGACGATGCCGCCCAAGCACAGAAGACATTAGACAAGAAGCAATGGAATGGCAGGTGCATCCGCGTGGATATTGCTGAACCAAGACACCGCAATGCTGCGAAGGAGGCCGACAGTGCTGCGTCGTTGAAAACCAGGAAGACCGACAACCAGAAGGCCTCCAAACTGATCGTCCGGAACTTGCCGTGGAGCATCAAGAAGCCTGAGCAGCTGTGTCAACTTTTCAGGAGCTTTGGCAAAATTAAATTCGCGGATTTGCCTCAGACAAAGGGTAAGCTGAAGGGGTTCGGCTTCGTCACCATCCGTGGAAGAAAAAACGCGGAGAAGGCGTTGCAAGCCGTCAACGGAAAAGAGGTCGGGGGTCGAACGTTAGCCGTCGACTGGGCTGTCGACAAAGAAATATGGGAGCGCCACAAGGACGACGATGAGAGTATCGGCGATTCCGAGTCGAACCCAAGCGACCCGGCATCCGGAGCTCACACGGAAGACGGGGCTGCCGAGAAACCAAAAGACGAAGGGATCGAGCTCGACGTAGCTAATTTCATCAAGGCGCACATGCAGTACCTCGAAAACGAATCGGATGACGACGAAGAGAACCCAGATGATGCGAGCCCGGACAAGGGCAAGATGGGAAACGAGGCGCCACGCCAGAAAATGACTGACACGTCATCTACAGTCTTTGTCAGAAACTTGCCCTTCACTACTACAGACGAACAGCTTAAGGGCTTCTTTGCACATTTTGGCACGGTTCGATATGCTCGCACCGTCATTGATAAGGCGACTAACAAGCCAGCGGGAACAGGATTTGTATGCTTCCTCAACCAACCGGACGCTAAGAGCTGTCTCAAAGGTGCTCCCCGGCCCAAGCCATCTCCAGCAGGATCAAAGCCGTCTCTCTTAGTTGATACGCGTGCTGATCCAAGCGGGTTGTACACTCTTGAGGGGCGGCTTCTGCAAGTGGTGCAGGCTGTCAACAAGGAAGAGGCAAAAAACCTCGCGGAAATATCCCTTTCGAAGATGAAGGAAAAGGATAAGAGGAGGCTTTACCTGCTATCCGAAGGCGTCATTGGACGAAGCTCGCCGATCTTCAACATGCTGTCACCGGCCGAGGTCCAGATGCGGCAAGCAAGTGCGAAGCAGCGGAAAAGGATGGTGGAAAAGAACGCCAGCTTGCATCTCAGTTTAACACGACTAGCGGTGCGCAACATTCCGCGCAACATTGGATCAAAAGAACTCAAAGAACTGGCAAGAAAGGCCGTTGTCGCCTTCGCCCAAGATGTCAAGGAAGGCCGGCGCCAGCCACTGTCGAAAGAAGAAAATGCGCGCGATGGTAAAGACGTGAAAGAGCGGGAGCGGCAGAGGAAACTCAGGGGCAAAGGCATCGTTCGTCAAGTCAAGATCATGTTTGAGAGCAAGCAGGGATCCAAGGTGCCCGAGAAGAGCGGGGGGGGGAAGAGCCGCGGTTATGGCTTCATCGAGTATACCTCACACCACTGGGCTCTCATGGGCCTGCGCTATCTAAACGGACTCGAGCTGCCGGGCATCGACGGCAAGAAGCAGCGGTTGATAGTCGAATTCGCCATCGAAAACGTGCAGGTAGTGCAGAGAAGGCACGCGGCTGAAGTGAAATCGGCTCAGACGGCGCAGCTCAGGAGCAGAAACGGGGCGAAGAGCGATTCAGAAGATTCTGGAGACAATGAAGCTGAGGAGGTAGACGAACCGGCACGGATCGAGGGTCGGCGTGGCAAAAAAACGGCGAGAAATGGGAACGGCGAGGGGCCGGAAGACCACACAGCTGGTAGTAAGGGAGCCGCGACGGCGACCAGGACGGCCTTCAACAGGCGCAAGTTGATCGCTCGGAAGAAGATGGTGCGCAAGAACAAGGTCAAGGCTAGGGGGGCAAGCGAATAAGAAACGGGAACGAGCGGCACAAAAAAGAGGGATGCGCCATATCGACTACGCGCACTGAACCTGAACAGCGCACAGTTTCAACCCAAGTGGCCGGTGCTGTGTGGGCTGGGGGCCGAATAATCGACAGGGCTGATGGCGATGATGGACGAGGATGATTGTTTTCCCATAACCCCGGTCACATGGGTTGCGTTGTTCCGCCGCCGCTACTGCTGCCAATATAGCTTGAGGCCTTGGCATCTCCCTCCTCCATCCAGCCCACTGGTCAGCTCTTCCACCGCCTGCTGCCGCCGTTGCCGCCGCTGCCGCCACGCGTCGATGATCATTAGCTCTATTGTCCTGACGCCGACGGACTATCCGATTGAATCTTCGGTCATTCCTAATTTTCGCCCGTGATGCTTGCTGCCCTCGCCTCCGATCCCTCTTTATCGTGTCTAGGCCTCGACCACTTGGTTGACGTGATTTTGTAGGCCAATTCTCGTTGCTGCACATGGGTGCTTTCTCAATTTCCTCTACGTCAACTGGCGTTAGCTTGAAGGCTTCTGGACTGCGTGAGACTTGTTGAGCCTAGGCACTAGTTACTGGTGCAGGGCTTCCTGCTTCTGGTCGCGGTGACTTGATAAAGGGGATTGGAGGACAATCGAATCCTGTTATTTGTGGTCCTTGGTCATCTGTATTTGTAACTCGCACATACTCTTTTATCCTCTGACCATTGTCTTTTCTCCATGCCAAGTGCAATCAAAATTTAAAATACCTGATCTCTTTAACTCACGCGCTCACGGAGTGCCGCGAGACGAGAAACAAAGCAGAGAATGTTGACCTGTTGGCGCCTCAGAAAGAGAAACAAACACGCTGCCTTGTTTTATCTTGACACTTGTATCTCGTGTGGCTTCTCGTCCGTCCTCCCCGCTACACTCGCCCTTGGAGACGGAACCCACTTTGACCTCTTCGTCTACACTGATGACAACAGCGAAGGTACGCTATTCTTAAAAATAGAGACTTAGTGCCATGTTATTGTTGACTCAAGATCTCAGAATACGACGATGATGCGACCACCTTTCCAAGGTCCACAACGGCCGTTGCAAGTCGGCAGCCTGCGCTCAAGCCCGGAGCTGGCCGCGCGGTTCGCTACATATCGGGCAAATTACCGGTGTCTGCCAAACATGTTGGCCGCAGAAAGCAGTTCTCCAAACCCGCCACGTCTAAACCGAAGTCCAATGCATGAGCAAGATGAAGTCAGCCATGACAGAGCAAGAAAAGGGGGCGGCCATGTTCGCTGCTCAGAGTGAACAGTGGTCGGCTCAGCATGAGGAAATGTCGCAGTAAGTTTTTTACGAAATGTGACTCTGATAAGTGTCTGGGATTGCTTACCTGCGGACAGTCAAGCACCCGTTTTCAAGACCGGCCCTAAAAGACTTGCAAATGTACCAGATCACGATCCACCGGCTAGTTACATTTGCTGCCGCTGCGGCAGTAAGGGCCACTAGATTCAGCTTTGCCCTACGAACGACAACCCAGAATTTGACAACCGACCTCGGGTGAAGCGCACTACTGGCATTCCTCGCTTCTTCCTGCAAAAGGTTGACAAATCAGCTGTCCTGGCTCAGACCGATGGCGATGATAACAAGCGGGCCCCTGGCATCATGGTCAATGCTGTTGGAAACTTTGTCATTGCAGAATCTAACAAGGCCTCTTGGAAGCAATTCCAAGCAAAAACAAAATCCTTGTTGGCCATCAAGGAAACTGAGTTGGAGATCAAGGAGGCACAAGAGCGCGGCCTTGAGTGTTTGATTGACAAAAGATTGTTGATAGAGCCCATGAAGACTATTCCTCGTGCTGGTCGAGATACCTATTCTGCATGTTGCAGCACGCGTTACACTGCTCACAATCGCTGACCTTATTGTGAAATGGCAGCTGATTGACCACAATGCTTTGGGAATCGATTCAGTAGCCAGCGAGCTTGCGGTCTGTCTCGTACAGAGAAAGACATTTGGCGATGCAGACGCAGACGAAATTGGCAAGGTTGGCGTGTTTGAACCGTGTGTTGGCGAGGAAAGCAGTAGCCCACATCGAGACGAGCACTATGAGATCTTGGCCAGAGCCGCGAGAAACTACAGAAAGCGTAGAGTGGCAATTTGGGGTCGTGTCGAGGATAATGGTTTCGTATGAGAGAGAGTTTTAACTTGTTTGGGGGCTTCGGCAAAAGACACGGCCTCGTCGATGTACGGAATCTGTTATTCGTTTGGTTGCCTTTGCTATTCGGTCAATCGCCGGGTAAGCTACCAGCAGCTTGTCGCAAAGATCAGGTCTTGCATCATACCAGTTAACACCACCTCTAAGAGTATTGATTTCCTGGACAGCGCCGGCGCCGTCGCTCTGGCCGGTCAGTAGATGCTGCACGCTACTATTGGGGTCACTTTTCATGGTAATGAAGTTGTCGAAGCCATTAGTGAGACAGATTTCTGTGCCGAGAAGATTGGTGAGAAGGCGTCAGACGGGTTATGGGTGGGCCAGTGCGCATTAAGTAAGCTGCTTGGTGTTTCCTCTTCGAAGTTCAGAACTTCAAACAGCCAAGACAGCAATACGAAGATGGAACTTGCGTTTGCACTGTCATATTTGTCTTTGACCGTCTCTTTTCAGGAGACTTGCACCAGTTTCATCCCTTATGGCATCTGGCTCGCTTTATTTATATTTACTCTCGTCAACAAGCTACCGCCTCCACTTACCTCCGCACTCGCGTATGCCGCTACTAATCTAATCTACATCCAATGGGAGGCTATACCTAGAATATCCGCCTCGCTTCCCAACGCGGACAGCCTGCCTGCCGCATGTCATCAAGTAAAGGCACTTTCTTCCTCCTCAAAATGATCGATTCAGTACATTCGCCCCAGAACGGCGGACCCGCGAACGAGACATCAATCACGCTCAGCGGCCATGAAATCAGCGGCCATGCTGAGGAATACTTCGATATGGTTCAGATTCTTGCAGAGAGGCGGATTGCTCAAACAACCATGTATCTGATCGAATGGGACTCTTACCCGTTGTTCAATGCGACTTGGGAGCCTGTTGAGCATCTCAACGACGACACTCTCGCGGCATGGGAGGCGTTCAAGAAGCGTACCGGTCGACGAACCGCTCTCGGTTTTCGAATCAGTGACTGGAAAAATGCCTGCATCGAGGATCTCCGCGCGAAGCGTGCTCGCCACGAACAACGAAATCTGAGGAGATGCGCCAAGCAACAGTCACCCGAGGCCTTCAATGAACCCTGGTCCCATTACTTCGATACCATAGTCGAATCTTTGGAAGATTTTGAGGAAGTCAATCAACACGAAGTCGATAGGGAGTGTGTCTCTCGGAGCCAGTCTCCAACGACAGAAGAACGAGTAAAAAAACAGCATAATGTGTCACATACCAATAACCAAGTATTCAATCACGCGGCAAACCATGGAACAAAGCCTTCTACAAATCCTGTTATTGCTGCCGAGGGCGACTCTCGCTGCGAAAGAGATAGAGACTACAAACCAATCGTCGCCAGTCAACGTAGATTCAAAGTTGCGGGAGCGATTGATTCGAAACCCGCAACGTAGCCCAAAAATGGCTGCTCAAAATGACCCTTTAGATCAACCGGATAGGACCTTGTCGACAGCCAGTGCCGGAATCGAATCAATTTCCAGTGCCACATCCAGGTCAAGTCAAAAGCCAATCGTCCCTCCGACCCGAGGCATTCAGTCCAGACGCGCCAAAGCAGGGACTAATATCTTCATTGGTGGGAGAAAAAGTTCCAGACCAAAGGCTCTATATACCATGAACGATCCGAGCAAAGTGCCAAGCCTACAAAAGCTTCGCCACCAGAACCCGGCCCAAAAACAGCTGCGCGACACAGAGGGCAGCAGAGCTCCTCTTTACATACCGCATCGACTGATTCCAATAGGCAACACTAACTTAGACAGTGACGAGCACGACGCCACCAAAGATACTGATCAAAATTCTACAAATTTCCCTCATGAGCCTTCGCGGGGACAGCCCGAGTCCTCAGACGCCAGAATGGACCTCGACTCTCCTTCTCATTCCACTTCTGGTGATGTAAACTGCCGCTTGGAATCAGTCGCGGTGCCTCCGCCACCAGTCGAAGAGCAACGTAAAAAGAAAAAGCGAACCGTTCACTGGAACGATGTTATTGACCAAACTGATTCCTCCAGTCCCAATCTTATGAGAAACGAGGTGAGTCAGTCTAGTCATGCATCCGACATCGCGTTTTCCGGCGCGGTTTCGGCGACGGCCCAAGCCGTTAGTCAACCATTAGGGAGTACTACCCAAGACTCGACGATACACCACTCGCTGGCCAAACCCTGCTCATTCGGCACGAAGGACACCCAACATATTACTTTGACCTTCACCGGCCTACCGACAGATGCATGTGGCACATGGTTAAACGACTTCAAAAGCCTGAACTGCTTGGTGTTCAGCCATATGTGCTTATCCCAAGACTGGACCGCACAGACTAAGCTGCGAGAAACGCTGCTCTGTCAAGGTCACATCTCCGACACCATGGATCGAAAAAAACTTGGGTCTGTTGTCAATTGGCTTCAGACTGGCGGGTTGTGTTTGATAAGCCACAATCACAATTATTGTATCTTAATCTTCTCGTACGGAGACGATTGGACGAACAAGTTCAGACAAGGCATCGGTTGTCCGGCGGGAAGCATGCTCAGATACTCCATCTTCAAGCCTATCGCCCATTTCCAGTCATCCATGCTTGCCCCTCTGCCCAACAATGTATCGCTACCAAAAGCGTTGTCTGCCTTGACATCAAATCTTCCATTATTTGACTTATTCTTTCGCGAACAAATATACAATGACCTCTTGCCCTCGAATACACGGAAATCGAAGCACCATACCTTTTTCTTGGCCTTTCCTCCATCTGCTCGTCAGGAGGAATACATCCTGTCACAATGGCTCTGCCATTTGTACGAGAGACCCGATATTAAAACCAGCCTTCAACCTGGCGGCTGGGCGAGCTTTATCAAAAAAAATCACGGCACGGTCATTTTACATGAAGATGCTATTTGCATCGTGCGCTTGTTTCCCAGGATCTCAGACATCCTTCACACCTCAGATTACGATTTCAAGTTTTTCCTTTATCAAAGATCGTACCCATTGATGCCAAAATCCCCATCGTTGCCTTTCCTGGGACCAGGCTCTGGGACAGATGAGCTTTGCCAGATATTCAGCTCAGGGCTAGCTGTACTGATCACCCCCAGTTTTCTCACAGGAAGTCCAGAACGGGCTTACACCTTCATCAAGTGGTTTTGGAAGTATTTGTCAGGAACCAGCCAGGTATATCGTCCTGGGAAGTTTATTTGTTGCGCCGGTATCGCAGATTGGATACTTCACCTGGCAATTGAAAAATCAGCAAAGTCCGAGGAATTGATCACAGACAAGGAGCGCAAGTTGGCCGGGCTGACACCTGCGGAGAACACGTCAAGATTCAAGACATGGCAGATCGTTCGAGAACTTGTCGAGAAGACCAGCGACGAGTTCAGTAGCCCTGCCGAATTTGCACCTGATAGCATAGATGGGAATGACGAGCAAAGCCTTATTAATTGGTTTGGATGGTGGTCAATTGTGAACATGTGCCTTTTCCGCAAATTTTACGTCTTGGGATCCAGCAAGCAACACCCGGCTCGCCTCTCTCGGCTTATTCAAGTACCAAGCTACGACATGGCATCTGTCCAAGAGCCCTGGGCTGTAACCAAGGATCAAGATGACACACAAATGCGTCGTGACCGTTGCGAAGCTCTGCAACTGGTTTTCAGTGATGATGCAGAAAGTCTTGGTGGTTTCCTGGACCGCCTTCAGGAATCCCTTCGACTAATGGCCTATCGCCCCTTGGTATTTTACAGATATCCTATCGCGTATTGGGACTCGGACATGCCGTACTACTTCCGGGATTACGAATCGGCCTTTCAATGTTTCAGAAACTGGCTCAGGTACTATGGCGAAATGAATACGCGAAACGGACGGAATACTTTGATCGGGTTGTTCTACACCATTGAAGGCGAATGGGAGCGTAATAAAGACCCCCTAAACACCAAGGCTCCACGTCCTCCATGGATCGCCATTTTCCGAGCCACCAATCCGCACCTGAAACCGTGGAAGAGTACAGAGCTGCTCATTTGGGACTGCGTGGCGTGGGCCAAGTTTCCTGCGGACTCAGATGTGTACCTTCACGAACTCATACCCGCACAGCAAGAACTCGTCAAGTTGTCTCGTCGAGAAAGCCCAGAGCTCTTGCATCTGCCCCTGCAACAAGTGTGGCTGGGCGGTTCTATCGCTGATCACGAGGGTGAGAGCTTTTTGCACCCACTAGACTCCGCCCTAAACTGGTTACAAAATATTCCTTCAGAATATAAAAAGATGATACCTCCCCACACGAAATCGCTGTCCCAGAGAGGCTGGAAGGCCGTCCAACCAGGGCCCGTACCGGGCAAACGGCCTGATCGCTCAGCGGCGGATCCCCAAAGCTTCGAACCCGTTGACGCGCAGTCGTCAGAGTCACCGGAGGTTGTCGTGCCGAAAAAAAAGATTGTTTTTCACCCTCCGTACGTAGAGGGCCAGGTGGTGCGCATGCCGTGCAAAAACAGGTTGTTCGAATGGGCAGAAGCGGAACGGAGACGAGGACACTGCGGCAAGTCGGAGTTCACTTTCCAGCCGACAGGAGAATGGTATGGCGCGCAGCTACTCAACGGACAGGGTTTTCACCACATCAAATTCGACAGCTGGCAAGCAGTATGTGCCCAACTCAAGATCCCCGAGCCTAAGGCGGGGGGAAACCAGGGGGCGAAAGCGTCCTGCGACGCGGATGGAGAATAACTTGTACCATTGAATTGGTCCTTGGCCAAGCGCTAAAATTGATTAAAACGACTACGCTCGAATCACATACGTATCAATCACATCATGTCCAGCCCCACGAGCCCGTGCGATCCGTGATTAGGTTGTGGCTCATCATTATCTCGTGGAAGCCGGAAAGGTCCGCGAGCTCAAAAGTACCCCCTTGACCCTACGAATGCTGTCCCTGATCTTACGAATCTCATCTTCGGGCTCGACGCTTGAGGAAGCGCCACACAGGTCGTATCCTGCCATGAACTGAGTCTGACTGCTGTATGTCATGCCATCGAGGTCATCGCGAAATACGTCCAACAGGGTCCGAATGTCTTCAAGATCCTCACTTTGTGTGTAAAGTTCGTTCTTGAGCTGGGAAACCGACCGAATTGCATCGGAAAAACGATCAAGCTGGTACTCAAGACCATGTTTTGCGGCCGGAGATGTCGGGTTAGGGACAAGGATTGTGGGAAAAGAAGTTTGAACGCCGATGTCGCGGTGAAACATCTCGGTAGGATCTTCCGCATCGCTCGTTTCGTCTGTAAATGCCGGTTCAGGCTTGCCCAATGGTACTTCGGAGACGACCTCCATTAACTTGGCAGTAAGGGATTGTAGTTTATGACAAGCTGTAGCGTATAGCTCGGACCGAGAAATGGTCAAATCGAAAATCATTGGAGCGAAATAATATTTGCTCGTGCCCAAAAGAAGAGTAGAGAGCCCGGTGAAGGTGTAGAAGATGGCGAGAAGGCGGCCAGTCGTGACGAGGGGTGGAGATCTGAGTGGCTTGGCAAGGAACTCGGGATACGTGACTACCGGAGGGCGACCAACTGAGCTGCTCAAAGTTATAGGAGCTCGGGCAGTTTCCGGATCCTCCTGAGCGGTAGATTGGGTGGCATCAGGGCTGGCCTGTGTCTATTCAGTACGACGCGAGCAAAGTGACGTCGAAAGGCAAAACGAACGACGCTTTTTCCAGACTGATTCTCGTCATCTTCCAAGAGACTCTTGATGATACTGTCGCTGACACCCTTGGATCGTAAAAAGGCAACCTTCGTTTCCCGCGATGCCGCGCGGACTTGGTCATCCTGAAGGAAGCGGCGTGCAGTCAAGACACGTTCCAAGGGCTCCGAGGACGTCGAGGTCGGGGACGAATGACGGGTCTCGCAGCCTCGCTGTTCCGCGGGAGACTCGGGAGATGATGAGTTGTCTTCGGGGTCGGCCATCGCAGATGTGGAAGCTCCCGTCACGACTCGAGCGAGGTCAGAGATCTTCTAGGGTGGCGGCGGCTTAAGGCTCGGGACGGAGGGACCCGCTGTTGTCGCCGGATTTACCCGTTGGCTCCACCTTTGCAAGGACCAAGTTAAGCGCTGTTGCACATACTTTCTCTCGTTCCATCTAAAACTACATCATGTCCTCTAATTACTATTTCTGTTGATTCGGGTGTCCTATTGGTACCAATAGGATCTAACGTATGTAAAAGGATATTAATTGCACCCGAGGCGCACTTTAAGATCAGCAGACTTTACAACCTTAGGCGTGTATAAAAAATGGCATCGAAAATCCAGGGGCCTGATGTGGGCGTGCCCATGATGCCAGGACGTCGAGCATCGACCTGGGCTGCTAGCGGCAGAATTCAGTTACCGGGATATGTTTACGCTAGCGCCGACAAGCCCGTGATATGGGTGGCTTATGATTTTCAAAGGACGAAGCTGCGCTTTCTTCTGGAAATAATGCGATGGCGAACGTTATTACCGTTGAAAAGCTTCGCAGTTGTTTTCTCCACACTCGAGTGCGGACCGGGAAGCGCTTATCGATAGAGGCAAGCACGGGAGGGGGGATTTGGTGATAATCGATGGATTGCACGAATAACGTCGTACGATATTACATACGTAGCATGATCCTCTTCCACAGCCCGGCATCGGCTCGATGGGTGTTTTCCCACACACCCCGGCTCTATAGTCGCCTCCGCCCGTCTCGCCTGCAGTCGTCAGCGGTCGTCGACTTCATCCCACATGCCGGCCGTCGCCAGCATCACTCCCCACCGCCCTGTCAAGTCCGCCGTTGCGCTGAGCCGCCCTGCCGTTCGTCTGCGGGCAAGATGCCCACCGTCCACCTGCTGGACTATGTTGCCGGCAACATCAGGAGCCTGGTCAATGCAATCGAGAAGCTCGGGTACCAGGTAGACTGGATCAGGTCGCCCGACGATGTACCAAAGGCCGAGGTCGGCGCCC
>KB853344.1:48474-62965 GCA_000372705.1 Cerataphis brasiliensis yeast-like symbiont
GGCCTGTCTGCTAACGGGTCCGGTGCCCTGTAGAAACTGATCCTGCCAGGTGTCGGCCACTTTGGCCACTGCTTGTCGCAACTCGCCCAGGCGAACTACCTGGCGGCCATCAGAAAGCACATTACCGACGGCAAGCCCTTCATGGGCATCTGCGTCGGCCTGCAGGCCTTGTTCGACGGCTCGCTCGAGGACCCCAGCGTGCCCGGCCTCGGCATCATCAAGGGCTCGCTAAATCCCTTTGATGCCTCGGACAAGTCCGTGCCTCACATTGGCTGGAACAGCGCCGATACAGGCGGCCACGGCATGTACGACCTCCGCCCCGACTCCAAGTACTACTACGTGCACACCTATAAGATGCCCTACACCAAGGGCGAGCTCGAGTCGCAAGGATGGACCGTGGCTACGGGCACCTACGGGACCGAAACCTTTGTCGGCGCCATTGCCAAGGGAAACGTTTACGCCACGCAGTTCCATCCCGAAAAGTCGGGCGTTGCCGGCTTGCGCACCATCCGCGCCTTTCTCCTCGGCGCCAACGGCCTACCGGGCGACGCTCTCGATGGAGTCCACGACGGCCGTACCGCCTTTGTCGACGGGCTGACGCGCCGGGTCATCGCCTGCCTCGACGTCCGCACCAACGATCAGGGCGACCTGGTGGTCACCAAGGGGGACCAGTACGACGTGCGCGAGAAGTCGTCGGACAACTCTGTCCGCAACCTCGGCAAGCCGGTCGATCTTGCCAGGCGCTACTACGAAGACGGCGCAGACGAGGTGACTTTCCTCAACATCACCTCGTTCCGCGACTGTCCCGTGGCCGACGTCCCAATGCTCGAGGTGCTGCGCCAGACATCGCGGACTGTCTTCGTGCCTCTCACCGTCGGCGGTGGTATCCGCGACACCGTCGACGTGGACGGCACAAAGGTTTCGGCGCTGGAGATTGCCACCATGTACTTCAAGTCCGGCGCCGACAAGGTCTCCATTGGCTCTGACGCCGTCATGGCTGCCGAAGAGTACTACTCGCTCGGCCGCAAGCTCTTCGGCAGCACCGCCATCGAGCAGATCTCGCGCGCCTACGGCAATCAGGCCGTCGTCGTCAGCGTCGACCCCAAGCGTGTCTACGTGCCCAAGCTCGACGCGACGCGCCACCATGTCATTGCCACAAGCTTCCCCGGCCCCCGTGGCGAGGCCTTTTGCTGGTACGCCTGCACCATCAAGGGCGGCCGCGAGACGCGCGACATGGACGTCGTCGAACTCGCCCAAGCCGTCGAGGCCATGGGCGCCGGCGAGCTCCTGCTTAACTGCATTGATCGCGACGGCTCCAACACCGGATTCGATCTCGAGCTCATCCTACAGGTCAAGACCGCCGTCCGCATTCCCGTCATCGCCTCCAGCGGCGCCGGCTGCCCCGCCCACTTCCTCGACGTCTTCCAGCAGACCACCGCCGACGCCGCTCTTGGCGCCGGCATCTTTCATCGCGGCGAGTACACGGTTACACAGGTTAAAAATCACCTGCGCGACGAGGGCCTACTAGTGCGTCAAGTCGAAATAGACTTGGATACGGCGATACGATAGAGAGCCGACCCCAGACGACGTTTTCCATGCGCTTTTGTTACCCCTCACCTGCAGACGCACACCCACACCCATAAACTCACACGCACACAAAGAGAAAGAGAACGAGAGAGGGCAAAGCGAATGGGCGGGAGAGTACAATTTTCATCGATTCAAGTGGCTCGGCAATGCATGACAACAGCGGACATCTTGAGCGTAGCCCCCTCGACTGGCCATTTCATTCTCCATGTTTTTCAAGTTAAATCAAAGTAACTGCAAAAGACGGAATCAATCGATTCATTCTTCCCGTATCAGTGTCTTCGAAGACTGAGATACATGTGCTCCTGTTTTTTTCTTTTTTTCTGGCGTAAGAAAACAGCCGGAATACGCATTGAATTGCCCCTCCGGTCTTGTGACCTGTCTTGGTAAAGTCCCCTTCGCCGTCACATACGCGCAACTGATACTCCTGCGCTGTTCTGATATGGAAAATGAGAGAGCGAAGAGTAGAGTAAACAAGCTATAACAGCGGCAAGTTTGGATGCGTACCTGACACAAGCCTTGAGCGTCAATTCAATGAGGCCCAGTTCAGTTCACGGCCACCAGACCGTGAGACGGAGACTTGGGTTGGGATACGCGATCAGCAGATGCGCATCAAATCTCCATCGCCATCAGTACCCAATCCTTGCTAGTGACATCCAGATCACCGGCCCACAGGTCCAAAGTGGTTATATCAAGCCCCACCCACTGCAGGCTCTTGACCAACTCCTGAGCCTCTCTAACAGGCATGCAACGGTCAATGCATACGACGAAGCGGTTGCAGTCTAGAGATTCATCGGCAAGCTCGATAAGAGCCATAAGACTAACAAAGCATGTTAGACAGGGTCTTCGTCGTGTTATTCTGGTAGGGTACATCGGCGGCTTACGCTCTCTTTAGGTCTCGTCCCAAGATGCCCTGGGCGTCGAAGAAGACGAATAGGGATTTTTCCTCGCCGGCATTCGCGACAAAAGCGCGAAAACTAGTGCCGCCAGCATAGTCCCAGAATTCCATCCAGGCGTCGACGCTAGGACCATGTGCCGAAGGTTTGGAGTCGGGATCGAGTATTTTAGCAATACTATCTTCTGGTGGTGGTGTGTGTATATAAGCACCTGACAGGCCGGAGCCATCCATCGACAGGTTCCTCTCACCAAGGAACACAGTCTTCATGGACTCACAAAAGAATCTCTCACATTCTTCCCTGATCATGAGTGCTGCCCCCCCTCGCCGCTCCGGGCGGTAGCCCGGGCTGTCGCATCTCTTGTTCTTGGGTAGGAGAGCGAGTTTGTTGGACGAGGTCATCGCGGCGAGGGGGGGGCTTGATGGAGGAGATGGAAGTCCTGAGATAGGGACCTCAGGAATACCACTCAGCCCCTGCAGTAGGCTAGGGTTAGTAGACGGAGTCGATGACAACAGTAGCGAGCAAACAAACCTGTGGCCCTCGTAGTGCAATAATGGAGGCCCTTGAGACTGGCGGCAGAGTCGACCATGTAGCAAGAGGCAAGGACGTTGACGATGGAGGTGGCAAAGCCTCCAGAGTAAGTACTACTACTGGTTAAATTTTGGTAATTGAGAGGTGCCATTGCTAGGTATGGTGTCCACGTTGGCTATGCGTTGAGACTCGACCGAAGACGTAGTGGCGAATGGAAAGGCTAATCTAGAATGAACAGACGGGAGGGCGGCACTTAGGCAGTGCGAGACAGAATTGAATTCGATACGATACGTGACTGACGGCGATTGGGAGCGGCTGGTTTTATGGTCCGATGCAATCTGACACGAGAAAGCGAGAAGAGACGAGTGGAAAGGGAAAAGAAAGGGTGTGGAAGGGACAGGCGGTGAGGGGGGGGAAACAAACTTGCAGCCAAGTCAGCTGAGACATTCGCATTACTCATCAAATCAAAGCCAAGCTCAAGGTGGAGAATAAATGTAAGCACGGTGCATAAACGGTAACAGCAGACTGTATAGAATAATGTCGTTTTCCAGCGGAGACGCAAGACACCTGCCATCCCAAGCTCGCTCTCCCAGTTGCCGAAAGCCGGAAGCTGCATGGTTAGAGCCGATGTTGGACCCGGTACAGTCTGTCCGTTCTGAAAGCTGGCTCTGCCGTGAACCTCAGGTGTCGTCTTCCTCACCCATCAGTGTTGCGCGCCACTCACGCCCGCGATCCTGCTTGTGCGACATTTCTCCAATAGCCAGAACGCTTGCACGACCTGCAATCCGCCGTCTCGTACCTGCTCCGCTCGCTATTGCTACGTCACCGCACAGCCAACCGGTTCAACATCGAGTCCTCATCCGAAACTACACAGGGGAGAAGAAGATCGCCGAGAAGGACGACCGTCCGAGATGACACAGTATCTCCCCGCAAAACGTCGGCCCGGTGGACCCGGGGTCTGCCTCTCCGAATCCTCCCAAGTTCCCCTGACATATCTTGGAACCCACTTAGGAGATGTGCTTTTGTGGTCTGATGTCACCATTACCTTCCCCTTCCACATGAAGCCTAAGTCATCGCCTGGCTTTCTCCATCACGTGTATGGCTGCGCTGAATTGTCCTGTATATCCATCATATATGCCTCGCACTAAGGCTTGCAAACGCATCAGGACTATGCCGGCCGTTGCTCCACGTCATATCCTGGCCAAAGCTTACGCTTTCCCGAGTGGAGAGTGGCACCGTCTTCGTCGTCGTCGCCGCCCCTCCATCGCTTATGAATGGGTTATACGATATAGGTTGCGAAACGCTTCGCAACCGATCACTAAATGAGATAGGTGCTTGCACGGAGAGACTATTTTGCATGGGCTGGTTACCGAGGCCTGTCGGGTTCGACTGCTGCGTTGGTAATGTCGGTTCAGATAGCGGCATGTGGAAACCTTGGTAAGGCTGTTCGTACAGGGCCATGATCGACGCCTTATCGTACCGTGGGTTATGGTGTTCTGGCTGTTGCTGGCCAAAGAGTGCCTGCTGGCCCGCCATCGACTGTGCAGGTATTTGCTTCTGGCCCGCCTGCTGCGCCAGAGGGAATTGCATGCAACCCGTGACATCTGAATTCACACTAGTCGCTGGAGTTTGGGGTGAAGCGGAGAGGAAGCTTGTCTGCATTTGTTCGGGTATCTGGCCTAGTGCGGATGATGCGATACGATTCGGCGATCTAGCAAATGGGTTGTTCACGAAGCCGCCCTGCACCGTGTAGGGGCCGCCAGCCGACAGACTTTGTTCTATATTCGTCGATGGCGTCGAGATTGGTAATTGCTTGAGAAAAGGGTTTTTGTGGCTTGTTGACAGCGTCTGCTGCCTTGCTGGACCTGATTGCGGATAGCTCACCGAGGTCCGGAAGCCTGCCGGCGGATAGTTGCACAGGCTAGTCGGAGTAGAAGACGACGTATACTCCTGGTATGCCGACGGCTGCTGGAGCCCCTGGACTCCGACATCGCCCGTGCGATGATGGAAGATGGTCTGTTGCGGTGCCGTGACGGACAGGGTTTGGAATGCTTGGCTTACGGCGTCTACCGGCTGAGGCGTGTACTCGAAGGGGTTAGTCGAGAGACCAGCCAAGCCGCCGTATAAGCCGTCATGTCTCAGGCTTCCTGTCGAGTGAGCAGTCTGAGGCTGCGCCACTGGCATCATATTAAAAGGATTAGTCGATGGTGATATTGTAGAGGCCGACGTTGGCCGCGCCGGAGTCGTGTTCTTGGGGACGCTCAGCCCAGAAAATCCGCCGTTGGCGTTGGACGTCGGCGATGCCAGAGACGTCAGAGGCGTCAGAGACCTTGATGTCCGTAGTCCGTTCTCACGCATCGCCATGACTTGGAGTGGCAATGAGCCCTCACCCAAGCGAACCAGGGCCTCGACTGCACGTTCCACGCTTCCATTGACGCCTTTGAGTACGATGGAATTACGTTGCGCGTCATTGAAGCCCATGTCTCGCAGCCTAGCCAGTTTCTTCTCCACATCGTCGGCTTCGTCCAGATCAACCGACGCACCAAAGACCTTGGATGGCTTATTCGTCAATCCCGGAAATGCGTCCGATTGTAGACCTTGGGCGGCGGTCAGCTTGGCTTCTTTCTTAGCCCGTGACGACAGTGGAAATATCGACGAGGCCGAGCGAAATCCGAATTTGGTGGAATTCTTGGGCGGCAACGGTGGTGGTGTTCCTTCGTCCGAGCGGAAACTTCGCAGCTTCCCACCATCCTTGGCGACATGATTTATATATTTTTGCCGTATAAACCTCTCCATCGCGGAATCTGCCTCGTCAGCATCAATGGGTACGGGCGGTCGCTTGTTGTCGGGATTGTAGATTTGATTCGATACAGCGTTGCCGACTTTGCGCATATTCTATGTATCTCTAGTGTCAGCCAGCACTTCCATCAGAGCCTCTTGGGAGGCCTTAGATAGTGAGAAGGCTAAGGCAGTAGGGACTCACATCAACTTGCTCGTTAGACCAGCTGTCCATGCTCAGCGACTTGACTTTAGAGATGTGGGTGCCCAGTTTTCTGTGAATAGCAGCACAACGCATGCATAGAAAGACTCCAAGCTGCACAGGCGAGTTTAGTTGCATTCACGAGCTTAGGGCAGCGACATCCAGCCGCACGGGCACGGGTTCGACCGAGAGAGCAAGGGGGATGAGGGCCACGTACACTCCATGAAGCCCAAGCTATGACCTCGGGAGGTCAGACACGCTTTGGGCCGCAACAACGCGAAATGCGAGCAGGACTTCTTACCGGGATTGGACATCTGACAGTCGGCGCACCGATTGTTGCCTGGAACGTTCTGTACCAGCTCCTGAAGGAGCTTCTCGTTCCGTGCCTGTTGGCGCTTGCTCATCACGGCAGACATGGTGCCGGACTCGAGTCGGAAGACGAACTATGATCGAGTCAGAGATTCCGTCAGCCGGCGACAGGCGGTTTGATCGAAGACAAGTAGTAATTGCTCGGGACAGGTCGCTAGCGTGGTCGAGCTGCGAAAAAAACAACAGGTGATCTATGCCAGACGCGCGTTCATTGTCTAGGCCGAGGCAAAGCGTCGGGTGTAACGACTGGAAAGAACAGAGACGAGAATAACGAAATGCAAGCGATCGATAGCGGCTTCAAGAGCACGAACAGAGGGATGAGACAAGGCTTGCAGCGAAGTGGTGAGGCCGCGTAGTAGGAAGGCGAGGTCGATGAGCTGCTGGAAAAGGAGTAGCCTCCATGCTCTTGAGGCCCGGCCAGCTGGCGGAGGAAGTTCGGTTTAGGCGTATGGGTACCCCGGCCGTTTGCAACGTCCGGGGGTTAGGCAAAGTACTCGTTTCAAGCGGAGGTTGTCGAAAGCCACACTGAGGCTGGTGTGGGGCGCGACGCACGAAATTCAGCGGGCAAGGAACACGATGCGGATCAGCGCCAAACGACGAAAGGTGAATGTATCTTGACGGACTGGAATTTCCTGCTATCTTCATTAGTGTGCCTGCCCAAGTAAGATATGGAGGGCCAACCTCTGTGTCATCGGAGTGGGTGGCGTAACAGACCTAACGTTTCCCCTTGCGTGGAAAAGAGAAAGACCTTCTTATGCTAAGGTCCTCCATGCAGTACATGTCAGCCTTCTTTCGGCGGCGAGCGACGGTGATCATGGCTTCCAGCCGCCTGCTTTTGTGGCTTGGCATTCACTTGTGGCTGACAAGCTGACGACTGGCCTCATTTGAGTGAGAAAGCGCGTCATGATATCATCCATGCGCGCTGCCCCAAGCCTGGCTATGATGCGCCTTGGAAACTGGGCACAAAACACGTGGTTCAGCAATTCGTCGGCTCAGCGGCAGGCTCAGCGGCATGACACGGCTCGTTCTGGCCATGAGGGCGGAATTAAGCAAAGAGCGCTGGCGACAGCGCTTCCCTCACGCAGCAGTGAGTACACGTGACATGTGTCCCTCGGCGCCACCCCGCGCCCCGTCGCTGTTTCGGATTCCTCGAGCAAGGCGACTCTGGGCAGGAGCGACTCCGCGCTACCTTAAAAATTGTCATTCCCTTCAGCTTTCCCATCTTAGGGAGTCTTGTTTTCGCAATTCCTTCCACCCAGGACTACCGTCACTCTGACCTAAATAAATTCTCGGAGACTATTTGCGTCGCTCCTCTCTCTGTGTCTTGATCTAATGCCATGGAAGGCTGCTGAAGACCGCATCTCGAGCCGTCGAAAATCGCGAGAAGGCCATGGCAGGAATTGAACAGTTAGAGGTCCACAGCAAGGCACGAAGATTCTTATTATTTTTCCACCGTCTGCGGTTGGGCCTGCTAACACCGTATCAAACCAGTCCTACGTCATCCGCTGGGTCAAGCTGGACGAGGGCAACACTTTGTCGTGGAGCGTCCAGCCTCACAAGAAGTCCATGTGGGTGCATCTTGATTTAATTGTCCTCTGCACTCTAATCGGCCTATACCCAGCTCACACTGAGACCTGTGTAGAAACTTTGGTATTGTACAGCATCCGGGCAGAGACGCGACTACTCTCCTGTCGTCCACAGCCGATGATGTCGATACGCCGCATACCCCTGGCGTCGCCAACCTCAAGTCTTTCCGGAATTCGAGAAAGGGGGCGACGGCTCAGGGCTTGCTGGCGGGCAAAGGATTCCTACCTATCCTATGGCACGGCAAGTGTGAGGCCGACAAGGTGTCCCTTGGAACCTATGACGTCCAGCCGGGTCACGGTGGCATGTATGGACTTGTGTTCGACAACACTTTTTCCAAGCAGACCTCAAAGACGGCTACCTTCGTTGTTCTCACCTATCCGACAGGTATACCCCCTCAGACGGCAGGTAATGTGCCCAACCTTCAGCTGCCAAATGCCCAATCGAGCCAGTCAAACCTGGGGAGACTAGCCAGCCCCCGAATTGACCTTGATCCCTCGGCATCGGTCGACAGCCTCGATGGTCAGGCCACCGCCCGGGCTCGTGCCGCCTCCATATCCGGTAGAAGCGAGCCGATGGCCCAGCAATCGTGTCACGTGGGCACTCTCTCCAAGAGGCGACGGAAGAAAGGGCAAGGGTACGCGCATCGCTTCTTCTCTCTCGACTATTCGACGTGTACCTTATCCTATTATCAAAACCGGAACTCTTCAGCCCTACGCGGTGCCATTCCGCTCAGCCTTGCTGCCATCTCAGCCGACGAAAGACGCAGAGAAATCAGCATCGACTCGGGAGCCGAGCTTTGGCATTTAAGGGCACCAACTGATAAAGATTTCCATGAATGGGCGTGCGCTCTGGAGAAGGCGAGCCGCATGGCCAGGGGCGACTCCGAGAGTTCGCAGCGGCCCAAAAAAACCAAGCTCGATTTGGGCCACGGCGTCACCGGTGCGCCAAAAAGTCTGAGCCTGGCCGAAGACATGGAGTGGCAGCAAGTTGAAACGCTGGTCAGTCGCGTGGTTGGTACACGCGACGCACTGCGCCGGTTGACAAAGGAGGCCGAGGCTTCTGCCGCAACACAGCACCTCAACTCCTGCCCTGCCGGCACCAACGAAGATTTCCGAGACAGCTACTTTGTCACACCGACAGAAAGGAGGCCCTTTTGGAGGAGGAAGTCCAGTGCCTTGGCGGTAAGCCCTACGGCTCCGTCACAAATAGCTTCATCGCCCGACGCTATCCCTGCGGCGTCGATGTCCAGCAGCACGAAAACGGCGAGAAGCAGATCAAGGGAAGCGGCGGCGAGGGAGAAATCGATCCATGACCACTGCGAGGCGTTGCTATCAGATATCGATTCTGTAGTCGCCGAGTTCTCAGCACTGATTGCTAGCAGCAAGAGGCGACGGATGCTAGCGCCCCAATCGGCTGGCGGTGCGTCGCACAGGAGCATCGATAGCGTCTCGACCAAGGATGAATTCTTCGACGCGGAAGATGCTGGGTCGGGCGTCGTGCAGATGGACGGCAGTGGAGACGAAACGGCCCAGACAGAAGGCGACGAGGCAGATACGGGCGACGGCTCTTCAGTCTCGTCGACAGACGACGATGAACCAGCAGGCATGGACAGCGGCGGCCGCTTATTTCCTGCCAGGCCGAAAAGCCTGACGCCATTGCCCATTGACAAGGCGATCACTCGACGGAGCGGCATACCACCAGCCATGGTACAGCCGCCTAGCCTGATAGCATTCGTGCGCAAAAACGTGGGCAAGGACCTGAGCACGATCAGCATGCCGGTATCGACGAACGAACCCACGTCGCTTCTCCAGAAGCTGGCGGAGCAACTAGAATACGCTCAGCTACTGGACAAGGCAGCGCGGCAGAAGAGCGCGACGGAGCGACTACTCTTTGTCACGGCGTTTGCGGTGTCGCAATTCAGCAGCGCGCGCGCCAAGGAGCGCGCGATGCGCAAGCCCTTCAACCCTTTGCTGGGCGAGACGTTTGAGCTGGTGCGGACCAATAAGGAAGTACCGGGAGGGTTCCGGCTCCTAGTGGAAAAGGTGCAGCACCGCCCAGTCCGGCTGGCGATGTATGCAGAGTCAGCACACTGGTCCTTTGCGCAGTCTCCGGCACCAGGGCAGAAGTTCTGGGGTAAGAGCGCTGAGATCACAACGGAGGGCCGGGTCAGGGTAGCGCTGCGGCTGGTAGACGGCAGCGACGAGTTCTACTCGTGGGAGGTGGCGACAATGTTCCTGCGCAACGTGGTGATGGGAGAAAAGTACGTGGAGCCGGTGGGCACGATGCCCGTCTTTAACGACAGCACCGGACACAAGGCCGTGGTGGAATTCAAGAGCAAAGGCATGTTTGGCGGGCGTGCAGAGGAGGTGCACGTCAGCACGTACGCACCCAACGGAAGCGATACGGGCAGCGGCCTAGTCGGCACCTGGACGGGAGGCCTGCGAACGGTGGGGCCGGGCAAGGCGGCGAGTGAGGAAGTATGGCAGGCGAATCAGCTGGTGAGCAACGCGGCGCAGACTTATGGCATGACGCTGTTTGCGGCCACGCTCAACGAGACTACGGAGGTGGACAAGGACAAGCTGGCACCGACGGACAGCCGACTACGACCAGACCAGCGACTGGCGGAGCAGGGCAGATTAGACGAGGCCGAAGAGTGGAAACACAAGCTGGAGGAAGCACAGCGGGCGCGGAGACAAGACATGGAGATGCGCGGCGAGGAGCACAAGCCACGTTGGTTTGTCAAGGCCGAGGAGGCGCCTGAGGGCGAGGAGGTGTGGAGGATAAGAACAGGCAAGGACGGCTACTGGGAGGAGCGAGCGCGCGGCAGCTGGACGGCGGTGCCGGGCATCTTCGAGGTACAGGACGAATGAATGCGTGGACTGATGGAAGGAGAGCAAGCAGCAAGCGGCAGCCCCGAGCATCTTGTCGTGGTGATCGTGTTCAGTGAGGCTAGGAGTGGGTACAAAGTACGAGATGCCGATGTGTCTTGAATAGGATTTGTTGTTATTTATGAAGTGACTATTTCCAAGCAAGAAGAATTTTGGGCTTGGGTAGTTTTGTGAAGAAAGTCGTGTGATCTGTGCAGTAAATCGGTACGACAGCGGCAGCGCTAAAACACGCATCAAGGGTATGAAACATGAAGACTAGAGAAAACGAGGCGAAAAGTTGATGGCGCGAATGGATAATGTAATTTAGTTGATTGGTGCATCCGGCAACATTAAGAAGTCATCATTATCAGTTACGAAGTACGAAGTACGAAGTACGAAGTACCAGCTAATAACTAGTTGGTGGCACAAACACGTTTCGAGCAGGCGAGTGGAGTAGGGGCTACGAAGTAATAACTAATGACTAACGAAGCTACCCGGAAGTTAAATGATCTGCCGCAAGGGCCTAAATGATTAATAGTCCGAGGGAGGCGGGGCAGTTCATGGGGCTGTGACGTGGGGATTGTGACAATTCGGCGTCCGGGGAGGGGGATGCGCGCACTCATGATGATGATGTGGAGGATTCGGACACGCGCCCGGCATTCCGGCGGCTCCAACGACGACAAGGCTGACAGATGGCGATGAGCCAACGTGCACACACATGCATGGGCGGCATGTGCCCTTGTCATTATGGTGATAGCGACGACCACACCAGCATGAGGGCTGCTGTTATGCGGCCTGTATTCTCTGGGGCACAGCCACGCCAGGTACGAGGCGGTGGGCGGCCAACCTTGCGTGGCGGAACTCGTCCGCTGGGATGCAGCCTCGTGGCGGTACGAGGTCTTTACGGCGGGCGAGGGAGGACCAGTAAACCGGCCGAACTTGGGACTAACAGCCCCGAAATAGCAACGGCGAAGCATGCGCCAGCAGACGCGTCGTTAGCACAATGGACGCAGCTATGGGCAGTTTACGCGAGCTCCGGCTCCGGCCCACGGAGGCTATGGAAGGGCTACTGGCCGATGACGCCGGAAAAAAGCCCGCAGCAAACGCCATTGGCAAGGGCTATGGACAAACACATAGCAAGCATCCAGCAGAACAGACACCCCGACCGACCACTGGCTCGAGGCGACCAGGGAAGCTTGCTATTGGCGGATCCCGCCCTGGATCATGGCGCGTTGACCTTGATTTGTGCAGGTTCATTAACCAGCGTCAATGAATGCATCCTACTCCTTTCCAATACGAATGGTATCCGCCTCCTTCTGCCTGTCCAGTTACTTGGCGCTACTTGCCAATTGCGCCTCTCATTAGTCCCATCGGCGTGCCGCGCAGCTCCCCCTCCCTCCTCCCTTTTTCTCCTTGCCAGCCGGCCTCCTTTCTTCGCCTCATCCGTGCTCTTGCCCTCAACCTCCCTCCCTTCTCACTGACTTATGGTCCAGCTCTTTCGTTGCTGGCTTCTTGCTCATTGTTCCCTTTTCCCTTCCCTCCTCGCTTTCCCTTCGTCCTCCCTCGCTTGACCTGGGCGGCTGCTTTTGCACCCCGTTTCCCCTTCACTCTCTCAGGGGGCTCGCCCTGTTTGCCATTGCATTCCGACCTGCAACAACTACTTCTCGGCCTCTCGCCCAGCTCTCTTACCGACGCCTCCTGCGTCGACTCGCCCGTCTGCATCCACCGCTTGGTGCCTCGCCATGAAAGTATTCGCGCTCGTCTCGGCCCTGGCCACTCTGGGCACCGTGTCGGCCAAACCCACGGCGACGGCCAAGGATCCGCCCAGCAAACGCGCCACCCTGCCGACCGTGACGGTTTCTGGCAATGGTAAGCGTTGCTTGCCACGACCCGGCGTCGAGCGAGGAAGACATTGACGTTTTGCACTAGCTTTCTGGACCGGCAGTAAACGCTTCTTCATCCGAGGCATTGACTACCAGCCTGGCGGCGCCTCGGCCAACCTCGATCCGCTGAGCGACCCGGAAGTGTGCCTACGTGACATTGAGAAGTTCAAGGACCTCAAGGTCAACACGATTCGCGTCTATGCCGTCGATAACTCGAAGGACCACGACAGGTGCATGCAGGCTTTGGATGCTGCCGACATTTACCTTGTTCTCGACGTCAACAATCCCAAGTATTCCATCAACCGCAAGAAACCCGGACCCTCGTACAATACCAAGTACCTGCAGAGCGTCTTTGCCACGGTGGAGATGTTCGCCCGCTACCCGAACACGTTGGCCTTTTTCTCTGGCAACGAGGTGATCAACGACGAGAAAGGCACGGACGAGTCGGCCCCTTATGTCAAGGCCACCACCCGCGACATGAAGAACTACATGAACTCGCGAGGCCTTCGCCGGGTCCCTGTAGGCTACTCGGCCGCCGACGTGTCTTCGAACCGCCTCCAGACTGCACAGTACATGAACTGCGGCAGCGACGACATGCGATCTGATTTCTTTGCCTTTAACGACTACTCGTGGTGCAACAGCGACTTCAAGACATCGGGCTGGGCGGACAAAGTGAAGACATTTTCTGACTACGGCCTTCCCATTTTGTACGTCTGCTCTCTTGCCAGCCCCTTGTTGACCTCGGCGTCTTGTCTTGCGATGGCTCCTGACGTGTTGAGTACAGCTTGTCCGAGTGGGGCTGCATCAAGAACCGACCTCGCAAGTTCGACGAGGTAGCGGCTATGATGAGCGACAAGATGACGTCGGTATACTCGGGTGGCTTGATGTACGAGTATTCGGTCGAGGACAACAACTATGGTATTGTCAAGATTGAAGACAAGAAGGTGAATGAGGACAACGGCTACGCTGAATTCGAGGCCTTCAAGTCGGTGCTGGCCAAGAATCCCATGCCTACGGGCGCGGCTGGTGCTGCGACAACGTCGCACTCGGTCAGTTGCCCCACGTCGGACGCCAGTTGGGACGTGGACCCCAACCTGGTGCCGGTGATGCCTCAAAAGGCCGAAGATTACATGAAATCAGGCGCAGGCAAGGGCCCGGGCATGGAGGGCGACGGCTCTCAGGACGCCGCCGACAGCGGGACGGCCACCGCCAGCACCACTGGCGGCAAGGCATCGCCGACATCGGGTAACAAGGACGACAGCGCCGCCGCCTCGATGCACCACGGCATGGACAGGGCGCCGATTGTGGTGTGCGGCTTGGCGCTGTTCTTCACCCTCTTTGGCGCCGTGCTGCTGTAAATGATGGCCTTTTTCTTTTTTTTTTGCTCTGTGTGTGCGCGTGCCTGCTTTTTTTTGTTTTGTTTTTTCCCTCGACAGCACGAAGGCGTCTTCGTCTGTCGTTCCCGCCGATCCCAAACATGCCCCCCATCCCTTTCCCCTCCTCCACATCGTGGTCTTCTTGTCTTTTTTCCACCCATTGAACCCACTCATCGCCAACGTCGTTGGTTAGCCCCAGGAACTTGAGTGCGCACGTGACAGCGTCAGGATCCTCTACATGGGCAAAAGGCATTTGGAACGGGACAGGCTGGGCAAAGGGCCGGGCAACGGGCTGGGCAAGGGGGTTTTTGTCGAGGCTTGTCTGGCCAAGGCATGTGTTGGTATGGGTACATGTAAGTGCGTGTTTTATCGTTGAAATGAAGACGATAGTCACCGCTTCCATGAGGCAGTCCGCGAG
>KB853345.1:1424-27987 GCA_000372705.1 Cerataphis brasiliensis yeast-like symbiont
AGAAACGGCAAGGATCATTCGTGTCGTAGATGTCGAATAACAGTGGTCAGAGCTTGACGAGCCAGAGTGCAAAGTAAATCTATGATGGAGACGTACGCCCATCACCAGAAAGCCTACACTCAGTTGGCCAACTGGGTCCGAGCCGCGGTTGATAAAATTATCTTGCAAATACTTCATCCAAGCCCAACTTCAAGCTTGGTCTCGACAGATAGCGACCAGGAGGAAGAAGCCCGACACGCAACTATCGCCAGACGTTGGCCCAAGCGGAGCCAAGGGCGACACGTGGCTTGTGGCTTGGAACAGGACCCGTCTGGAAGGTGAACGACACGGCGTACCGAAGTTGCAAGGAGATACTATGGTCAACAACCTGGCAAAGGCAACCACTTTCAACTCTGTGTGGTCCAAACAGCAGAGAGGGCTAATCGCGAGTATAAGAAAAACGAGGGGGCAAGATGGCAGTCCCGAGAGCGCCAACAGCGATGGCAAGAGCGACGAGCACAACTATTTTATGGCAGCGTACCTGTGCAACCAGCCCTCTACTCACCTACTGATCGCCGCAAACAATCACAAGGGGTCCGGTAAACCCACTCAACAGTTCAAACTTAGTACCTGAAGCAACGAGAGCTTCCAAGCGACCTTGCCCGACACAGGCGCTACCAAAAAACCAACGGCTGGATACGTCCAATTCCTGGCGTTGAAACGATTCATGCCAAACCTTCAGCTGAACCGATCACGAACAAGAGAAACGAACGTGCGCTTTGGCGTTGGTGGCAGCCAAGATTCGCTCGGGACGGTCACGCTCCGCACTCCAGTAGGCGAGTTCACCTTTCACGTCATGGATATACCGACTTCGCTCTTGCTTTACTTCAAGGACATGGACCGCGCTGATGTCTTTTCTGACAACACGCAATATATTCTCGTGAAAAGGCCGCTTGCTCGCCCGCCAAGGAGGAGCCCATCGCTAGTCGAGCCATTGATTACCGGCTTTGCTCATGCTCATGGACCTTGGCAGCTCACAATCCCACCGTCGCCTCCTCCCCCCCCCCTAGAGAGCCTCTACCTCTCCGGTGGGCCAAAAGAGGATCTAAGATCAAGTCTAGGGCATCTCCCGCCCACGATGACAAGACTAGGCCTGCCGTGACCGTTTTTAACTCGCTGGACGCCACCCAGCGCCCGCCCGACTTCAGTTACCGCTCCATGCGTATTTTGGGGCGCGAGATCTGGTACGCCTCGCCCAAGGACCTTTGCCGTCATGGGCTTCTTCGCCGGCACCTTTGCCAACTGCCTCGGCCTGCTTCTCACCCTGTTCATTGGCAGCCTCGGCTTACTGCATCTACAGCGCGTTCTTCCTCTCCTTCTCCCACACTCAGAACGTCGGCTTCATCTTCACCTCGCCTTCCTCGGCTTGTGCGCCGGCCTTTTGTGGACCGCTCAGGGCGCCATCATGATATCCTACCCGCCTGAGAACAGCAAAGGTCGATACATCCCTTGGTTATGGATCATCTTAAACTTCGGCGCCGTTATTGGTGCTCTGGTGCGTGCGTGCGTGCGCGCCCGACTCATCGCTCCTGACCATCCCATCAGTTAGATGCAGATTCCCCTCGCCGAAAATATCAAACAAAAAAAGGCTGGTCCTGTCACTGATGGCACTTGAATTGCCTTGATCGTCTATGTACTGATCGGTGTCCTTCTGTCTCATACTCCGTGACGCCAACAAGGTCATCTGCGAGGTGTAGTTAACGATCCCAGCAATATAAGAGGTAGTTAAGCCCCCACCACTACGCCAAAAGAGTACAAGATAGCAAGTCATCCAGGATTGGTACTTGAGGGCACATGAACGGTTTACTGACCTTTTGGCACCAACCTAATCTACTGGCTCGCCCAGTTCTTCGGTGCTGTCCTCATGGGCGACTACCTCAACATCCACACCATTCGTCGGAGCGTCCGCGCCAGGATTACCTTTTCCATTCTCGCCACCATCACCTTCATCATCTGGGGCATCTGCTGACAATGACAGAAGCAGCAGGCCCCCCGTTCTGTAGCCGAAAGCAAAGACTACACCGGCCTGGTCGACTGGACCGACAGCCGCGCTCGCTTCATCGATCCCATGTCCTCTACTCTTTCCGCGGCTTCTACGGCACCATTTGGCAGACCTGCATCCACTGGTACCTACTAGCCCCGTTCCCCTCCAGGTCGAGCCTTTCCCTTTCCGAATGCCGATGGAATCTTGCCATCAAAAAATCAGGGTTCATGGGAGACTTGTCAAACTCGGGTCGCAAGGCCGCCGACATGACCGTTCAGTTCTTCACACATCCCTAGAGGAGACGACGGAATGTCGAGGTAGTCCGTTCGACTTCTAACTTTTGCGGGCCTTTGATTCATGTTTCTACAAGTCAATCCAGTCATTTGACGCCAGCATCGCCTTCCACAGGGATGGCAGCTAGAAAGACTACAACACCATTTTCGGAGTGACTTGGGGCTTACTGGCGGACGCTCTCATCTTTGCGTTGCTAGTCATTCTGTTCAAGATCAAGGATTATGTGTCGATGGGGGACCATCTCAATTCCAGCGAGGAGACCATGGCAGATGTCGTAGTAGGGCCCCAGGATGCATCGCGCTGGCAAGAGGACGAAAAGCGGGCCGCAGATAGAGACGCGGAGAAGGGGTTGAACAAAGAGGGGCCGCATGCATGTACTTGCGCCGCCAAGCTTTTGTTGGGTTATGGATGGAAAAGAATGGAGCATGTGTTGTCTCTCCACATGTAACTCGGCGCATGCGACGTCCATGCACGTTTGTTTTAACACCATCATCGACCTTGGCTCCCCATACATACGATTTTTGTGCCTCTAGCGCCCTATGGATCTCGTGCAGTCATGCCATTCATCCTCTATTCTCTCCCTCTCCTTCCTCTCCCGGAGCTTTCCAAAATCCCCTCACTTCAGGGCTTCGCACCAAACAAGTTAGAGTTAAGCTTCGAGATGGCTGATATTAGCCAGGGAGAAGGAAGGAGGTGCGCCAGGACAGGTTGGGGCGGATGAAGTGCGTCGATAAAGATTCCCCACCCAGCCATGATAGGCCTCGGAAGGGGAATAGATGGCGAGATAGGCCCTTTGTGAGCGAATTCAATTCCCCAAAGCTCAGCGCCTCAACACCGTCACGCAGGTTGGGACTGGGCCGAGGACCTCTCTCGCGCCTCAAGGGCCGTAACAGCTGGAAGATGAAAAATATGGGCTGAATCGGTTCACCTGCGACACCTCGACCAGGTTCTTTGGTTGCCAGATTTCTTTTTCAAAAAAATACTCTCCCTTCTGCAGTGCTCGTTTCGTCATGTCATGCTTGGTAACCGTGAGAATAGGGGTCACCCGAGTCTGATTGAGGTCTGTCCTATTATAGCTCAGACGACAAACAATTAGCTGACAGAAGCTCGTAGCGACAGCGTCGCCATCATTGCCATATCTTGCAAGGCACGAACAAGATCTGACGGAGCCAGACAGCGTCAACGGTGCATCTCCTCGTGCGGGTGCTGCCGCAAGCTGCCCGCCATTCAGAGGAAAAGCACACCCGGAATTTTGCAGAGAGACGGCTATTTGGCCCCGTATTTACATGTTCGGCCCTTCTCCCTTCGTCTGTGCGCATCATGCCCTGTAAAAGAGAACTCTTCTCAGGATCCGATATGACCTGTCTGGGGCAGGTGAAGGGAGGAGGAGTGGATATCAGTCAATCGTGTTGAACAAGGTAGACAGCTCTCAACGTGGCTGACTGTTCAGCGTCGCTCTCAAGTGTAAGTGTGTGTGTGTGTGTGTGTGTGTGTGTATATCGGTGGACTTGCTTAACAGATTATCCGCTTCTTGGCGGCCCTCCCATGCGAGGGTACGTACAATGCTCTCGGTTCTCCCTCACCTTCCGGTCAATACCTCGGAGGACCCAGGGGAAGGGGGGAAAGAGGAGCAGAAACAGCTTGACTAGCCAACGAGGGCGGCACCGCCGGACTCAACAGCTTCAATCTCGGCCGGCTCGATTGGCGTACGACGGAAGCGAAGGGGAAGGTCGGACACATCGAAAAATACGCCTCTGGGAGGCTCAATGGAGCCGAGCTGGGAGCCGGAAGAGTCGCCGATCGCGGAGTCTGAGCGGCGGATCGACTTCTGTAGAGGACCATGCTGCTGGGCATGGTCGCGGTAAGTGCTGAAAGAGGTGTGTCGTGAGGCGGAGGAGCCATTGCCATAGGGTGCAAAGGATTTGGGCAGCTTGCCGGTGGGGGAGGCCGGGTGAGGCTTGGGGTTGTGATCGACGGAGGCTTTGGAAGCCAGGTTCGCAACCGTGAGCCACTAATAGAATGGAAGGGAATGGGCAGAGGCGGGCTCACGAGGAATGGAGCGGGGGCCGACGAATTTAATCATAGGGGTGCGCTCGGCGCGGGCGGCGGCTTGGCGAAGGATACGCGATGCAAGCATGGCGTCGCGGGCGGGCGGGTAGCGGGAGTAGGAGCGGTGACGATGCTTGCTGTTATCGGCGGCCAGGCGGAGTTGCAAGAAAGAAGGAGAGAGAGGGAGAGAGAGAGAGAGAGGTGTTGAATTGGCGAGCAGGAAGACGGTGAAGGGAATGGAAATGTAGCCAGCGGGTGCCTGGGAATCAAAATGGGGTGATAATTAGTAGGCCTCCTCGAATACACTATTATAGCCGGGCCGGATGTGCAACGAATAGGAAAAAGGGTTGTGCCGCGGCGAGGTGCCTCGGTGAACACGTGATGACCAACCAATTACACAGGGGCAGGGGAGAGGTTCGCGCGATAAAATGTCAAACAAACAAATACCAACTTAATTCAACGCCGACAACCGGAATGGCTATTAGAGGGGCTGCAGGGGTAGAGAAGCCGCCACCGCGAACACGGCAGCACGGGTCGACACGGGCAGACAAGGTCCGTCGGGACACTCAGCAGAGCTCGCCATGTCTCACCCGCGAGACAGACAGGCCGGAGAGCGTGCGGGCGCGCACATGGCAAGCTGCAGCGCAAGGAGGAGGAGCACAAGACAGGCCAAGGAGCCAACATATATAAAATCAACTGACCAGCGCACGCTGTGCCGAGGTTTTTGAGCAGAGAAGAGGGGTTGGCCCCACATTAAGCGGCTTTGCCTAAACCACGGCAGAATGCTCTCAGGCAGGAGGGGTGGTATGTGGGGGCAGGAGCGCTCCCAGATCGAAGGCCCTGTACCCGACCCGAACAGGACAATGCCAACCAGCGCACGCGGCTTATACTTGGACGGCGACCTCTTGAATTTTCGCTGGCTACGAAGTAGTTTGGTCAGTTACAGGATGTTAAGACGGCCCACTAATAAGGTCCTTCTCGTTGGCTCACTTGGCTCTGGATGAGCTAAGCCTGATTGGCCCAGCCTTCCTGCCTATCGTTATAGGGTACTTCTCATGTACATGGCGCTGGCTTCCTGTGGCCTGATGGCCGTGACCCTGACACTTGCCCATGTGCTCAGGCACGACACATCATCCTCCCGTCCGCACCATGAAATCACGATTTGGGAACGGGGCCAGACGCGAACCCGCGTCACAATCCGGCCAGCCTTGCTTCTTGTCGGTGTGCGCATGTGTTACTGCGTGCCACGACTCACAATTGACGGCATTCTGCGGCGCAGCCAGTCAACGGCTCGTTATTGACAACGCAAGATTGTGCGTCGCATTGGCTACACAAGCCGCGGCATCATCTGGTCCAGCTTAACATGTCCCCCCGTCCTCCTCCTTTTCCCGTCACACGTCAAGGCCGTCGACCACGATTCCCTTGTTCCAGTTCCACTGTATGAACCTGGCAACCTCGGTGGCACATCCGTCGTCAACCATGGCGCTGACGAGATACAAAGTGGCGTCTACGCCGGAGCTGACTCCTCCGGAAGTGATGACCCGGAGACCACCCAGACGCATTGCCGCACGCCGGGCAATGGACTCGCGACGCGAGTTGGACCCTTTCCAAGACATGCTTCCCTTGCTGCAAACCGTCCTCGTCAGCCCCGGTCAAGCGCCCAACCTGGAAAGTAGGGTATACGTACCGAGCCGTCGAAGAGCGGCGCCCCGAGTCGGACTTGCGTCGGATGTATGGGTTCTCGTCTTCATCGCCCAGGTCGAAGCGAAGATTGTTGACGACGTATCGGGCATCTTCGATCACGTCTGTGCGCTCTGTCATGTTTCGTGTGGCCGCCTCGCTGCAAAGGATCTCGAACTTGGTCAAGTAGTCGGGATGGGTCGTGGCCGAGAGGCCCGAGAGGATGCCTTCCTGAGCCAGGAGGAGCGAGCCGGTGCAGATGGACAGGATAGTACGTTCGCGAGCCGGGTCTTTTTTCTGGAGCTCGGCAAAGTCATTGATGAGACCAAGAGGCTCCAGTTCCTTGTCAATGATTTCCTGCGTATTACCCCCCACAACGATGAGGACGTCAAAGTCTTCGAGCCGCTCGCGGGCCTCCTTGAAAGAAATCTGTGAGCCGATGATGGCGCCCTGAGACGAGAGAACCTTGGGCTCGGTACCAGCAATCGTCACCTCGAACGCCCGGGTAGCTGGATGCACGTCAGAGGAAATCTGGGCGAGGGGTGGGGGGAGGAGGGGGAAGCAAGAGGGGCCGCACATTCGTCCTTGAAGTCGTGAGCGGCACGGGTCACGACTTCCATGGGCCCTGCAAAGTCAAGCAAGTCAAACTTGTTGTGCAGGGCAATAAGGACGTCAATGGGTTCCTGGTCCGCCACGGCGGAGGACTTGCTCGTAGCCATCGTATCGGGAGAGCAGGCTATCAGAGGGGCGTGATGGCGAGTCGTGTCCGCGTACCTCGTTCTGGGTGCGGCAGTTGGAATAGATTGTCGGTCGAGTGGACCAGGTGGACACGAAACAATATTCCAAGCTGATGGTCAAGTCTTTTCGCTCGCCCGCTTTCCGCCCAAGCTGCAATGGAGAGGGGGGTCAATGGAAAGGCACAGGCGGTGTAGCATACAGGCCGAAGAAGCTGAGGGAGGAGGAGAAACGAAACGAAGGGGGAGGAGGGCTGAAGTCACGCGGGCGGAGGTGCGGAGGCCCGGCCGGTCGACGGACCCGTCTGTCAGCCTTTCCAGCCGCTGGCCTGACCGGTCGTTTGCCCGCTGGAGGACCGCTGGAGGGCTACTAAAGACAGCGACGCGGGGCCGCTATTCTGGCAGCACGGGCCCTTCCAAGTGCGGGGGGACGGATTTTCGCCGACCCCGAAAAGCAAGGGGCCTGCGCACGCGCACTTCTTGCTTGACGGATCCCCCAGATCCTTGACTGATCCTTGATGCGAATTGCAAGGGGTCGCGCTGTCGGCTTGCGAACAAGCAATTCCGAAGAAGAAAAGGTAGAAGCTACCTAGACGGCGTGCACCGCCACTGCCTTGACGCCGGTAGCCGCAACCCCGCCGTTGGCGACGACGCTCAACCCACTCCCTCCCCTCTGCATCTTCGACAGGGTTCGACAGAGGCCGTCCTGACAGCCGTCAATAGCCACCCACACCGACTGCACTAGTTATTTGTCGGCCCCAATCAAGTGCCCTCAATACAGCGACCTCGGCCGGTGCCGCTGATCGGGAAGCGCGCAAAGGACACACGTGGAAGAGGTTGGTCCTCTTTTGTTCAGGTACGATGGCATACGTGAGCTAGCAATAGGCGAAGTCGCTCAAGGGCTTTGGTCTCGCTGTTGCCCGAGCGGGTCACTGACCCCGGCATTTGCTCCTCAACCTCGCGCTTGGCCTCGGCGGCCAGCGGCCCTAAGCTCCCCCACACTTCATCGGTATATGCAGAGAGAACGTCACTCCACTGCTCAAGCCAGATTTTCTGGGCAGCGTGAGTGTCCGTCGTTCCCGTCTGAAGCTGGGCATTGGTGGGGGATTCTTTGCAGGTATGCGACATGAAGTCTGGTTTGAACGTGAGCAAGTGGTCCCAGACAGCCATTGAGCTGCTCAAACAGCCGGGGCCGAAAAGGGCATCGCGCAGCCCTGAAATCTCGCTGGGTGTAAGCCTGTCATCGCACTCGGTGGCGTGCGCATCGGCCAGATCGTCGGGGCGCGATAATAATTGTACCACATCAACGCCGTCGACAGATTCTTGGTCTGCAAAAGAGTGGAAAGGGTCCTGTGGTGGACAATTCTGCGGGCCGGGGCGCGCAGATGCGGACAGCATTGTGCCTTGTCTGTCGACGAAGGCGTCAAAAGCCTCGGCCGAATTTCGTTCTTGCCTCACAGTCCTCACCGGCTCGGCTAACCTGCTCGTTTGTTGCGAGAAGGACGAGGAGGATGCTTCGTCCGCCAAGAAGGGTCGTTGGCCAGCGGTTCTCTGTGCGGCCGATATCTTCTGGTCGACAGCAGTGTGTGGACCCGGGTATCCTCCCACCACGGCATTCAGCGTAAGCCTTGCCGAGGCTTGCAGGCGCTCATACATCGAGACTTGGTTTTCTTTCTCCTTGCCCTTTGCTTTGTTCTGGCTCCCGCTGTCACGGCGCTCGTCCGCTGCGGGAGGTTGATGGCCAGCCTCACCGGTGAGGCCGTTGCCTTGGGCGCCCATCTCACATCAGTCCAGAGAACTTGGCCTGGTGCGGTCGTGGGGACACAAAAGCCTGAAAGCCAACAATGGCCCGTGCTCCTGGCCCCATGTGCTTGATCGCGTTATTGGCAATGGAGAAGAGACCGACGTTGAGCTTCAGACAGCGGACATAAGATCAACCAGACAGGTAAGAGGAGATATGCGTGCGTATGCTTATGGTGAGTTGCGGCTAACGTCTGCAAAGGAGTGAAAACCCGTGCTAAGCGGGGCTATCTCGCTATCTCGAGCACACCTGTGCCTGGTATATGTGAGGGGGGCCCTACTAAAGTCGCCCCCCCCTGCTTGATCCTAATAAGGAAAGGGTTTGCTGACAGGGGTATTCGAGGCACATGGGAAAAGTGGATTTCACGAACAACACTTTGGGACATAGGTTAGGAGTTGTTTTTCTCCCGATAAGAGCATGAATCTCCACCGCAAGTCCACGTCTACAAGAATACCGTCAAATCGAGGCACCCGCATCTTCAACCATCTTATCAACTGGCTCAACTCTGAGAAAATTGCACTCGCCGCCCTCTTGGAATTTTATTTCCGCGTGAGAATTTTGCGGAGACGATGCAAGAACTCGGTCTTCTTGAAGCCAGTAGCACCGTCACAGATCTTGCGATATAGTACTTGTTGATGCCCGTATCTATGCGAGCAGAAAGCTCCAGCATCTACAGACTGGAGATAGTGCATGACATACGGCGGCAAGGGAAAGATCTCGATGTCGAGATCATGACCAAAACAAGTTATCTCCTCGGTATAATGATGATCACAATCATTCATGAGCAGCAGTCGCTTGTCCATCGGGTTCTTTGGCCTCGTGTTAATCTCGAAATGATTGATCCATTCGACGGCGATCATGTCATTCACATAGCCTTTTAGGCAAGTCACAGTGACCGTAAAGCCGTGAAGGTCACTTTCGATCCAGCGAATTGGGATTGGAATACCTATAGGAATCAGCAATGGCAAGAATCACGGCCCCAGCGGCGGATGCAGTTTCAACCGCAACGGCGGAAATAGTGGGGCCACTGGCGGCCCCGACCACATCGGCAAGATCCCTTGTCCGAGCCGGTTGTAGAGAGACTCTTCAACCAGAATCAGTAGTTGCTAATACAGTTTGTCGAAATTGATGAGTGCTTGGAATTACTGCAGGCCCTCTGACAGGACAACAGCCTTCCCTACATGTCCATCCTGGCCAAGTTCATCTATCAGCAAACTTCACACGTAGCGCCTCTCCAACCCTGTCCTTACATTCGGGCCACAACTTCCCGATAACATATCGTCCGGGCAAAAAAAACGTGCTGGCAGACTCCCTGTCCCGGGAAACTGAACATCTGGCAATCGTCAGGGAGAAGTTGCCCTTCGATACAAAGGCAGGGGATAAGGCTGGTGAGGCGAGCGATCAACCAACCACATGGCGACCATCGGTGGGCGCAAGATGGTCACGAAGCAGAGGCGCAAAGGGCACGCAAATGGCTAGGAAGAGGAGTTCCTGATGTAAGGGAAGATGTGGGCGACCAATCAAGAGAGGGCCTCGGTTTGATCAAGGCAACCACTGAGAATAGTCAAATAGCAGGATGAAAAAGAGTGAAGTGGCCTCACGAAGATAAGTCCCTTCGGACTTTGTTTCTCAAGTCATAGTTACGGCCATTGCCCAACGTAGCTAGATCATCCATCCAGAGATTTCGCTGCCTTGGCTACTTCTTTCTGCTTTGCCCGTTTTTGTCTCTTCTTCGCTTTCTTCTGTCCCTTCATACTTCTCCTTTTCTGCTTTGGCCTCGGGTTTTCGGGCGGCTTGTTGAGTAGCCACCCACCGAGCGGCATCCGCCATGCCACAAATCGTCCCTCGGGCGTATACACATCGACAGCAGGCCAGCCAGGCTCCCGTTTCTCCGTGAAATCATTTCTTTTGCAGGCTATTTGACCAATCGGGTCGTCTGACATGCTCAGGCCGCCTGCGCCTCGGGACGAAATTTCGGCTTTCTGTGCTTGCTGTTCAAGATGCCAAGCTTTGTATTCATGTTCACGAACCTGCGTCACGACTTCGACGTATCCGACGCCCTCAATGAGAATATTGACAGAAAGCACGCGGAATGGTAGCTTTTCGACGGCTAGTCCGACTGCGTCCTTTCGTGTAAGGGGCCCTGCCCTCTTCTTGGTCACATCAAACTCAAGTTTGATCGTCCGAGCAAGCCGTATCGTTTTTTTGGCCTCAGGAATTATTATGTTTTGAAACGGCCTGGACGGTTTATGATCGGGCGGTTCATTCAAGCTTGCCAAAGCCTTCTCCGTTGATGTCAGATGATCGGCTAGCGGAGTGAAATTATACATGAGAAACGACAAATTCGGCGTTCGGGGTGCAATCCTGATTAATCCGCCTCCCAGAATCAAAGAGTCGCCGTAGGTGACTGAATGTTGCTTGGGGACGATACGCTGCCTCATAAGCAGCGACTTCCTGTGTTCTTCCTTGACAAACGAGGGTAAGTCGCTCCGCGTCAGTCCTGGTAAGTCGATGAGTTCTCCCTTGCCACTCCCGAATGGAATTCGGATGGGTGACGCTGTAGTCCCCGGGACGAGAGATACCAGTGGCATCTCAGGGTAGTTGACCTCTGGGCGTAGCGGCGGGAGTTCTCCGAGTTCCAAGTCTACCCTGTCGTCTTGCTCTTCCACAGCCTCTGCCTTTCCTGCTGATTCAGAGAGGGCCGCAGATTTCTCTGTCGTATTCTTTTCCGCCATCTCTGTTTTTGCCACTGAGTCTGCAGAAGCCGTGGACTGAGCATGCTTCACTGCAAAGGGCCCATCGACACGATTCTCTCCAATCATCCTGCCCTTGGGGAAAATTGCGCTGAATAAAGCGCTTTTGCCGACGTTGATCTTGCCCACTAGCCAACCGCCGCCGCCGCGCTGGAAAATCTCATCCAAGACAGTCTTTGTCCACCAGCCTTTTTTAGCACTGACACACCGGAGGTTGCCAAGGCGGATCTTATTGCCTAACGGCCCAAGAGCATCGCGGAGGGCCTCTCGAAGCTGGGGAACCATAGCATCTACCATGGCCTGTCCGGGTGCGAGCAGGTCAGATCTTGTGATGATGAAGCTCATTTCGATCTGGCGACTGCCGCGATATTTCTCAACTGGGGCACGGCGATTACGCGACCGCAAGGGAATATCTCCCAGCAAAACATGAAGTCGTGGAATCAACGACATCGGAAAGTCGGCGGCATCGACGATATGGTATATGTGGTTGTATTTGTGAGGTGACTCCTCGATTGTTTGTCGCAATGACTCGATGGTCGGGTGATGAATCATCTGTGGGCTATTACCAGTGGAAGAGTGGTGCGCTACACTTTGACATCGTTCACAGACAGGTGGCGGTTTCATGGCGCATTCTGTGATTATCAACTCGTGCGCCACGCGAAGACGAGCCGTACACCTTACTTACTGGCAGCAATCTCCTCCTCATGCGCAGATAACATCAGAGAAGGTGTCAGCCCGAGCTCTTCGAGCCTCGCCGCATCAACAGACTGCAGCACTTGCTGGACTAGCTTGTCATCATTGGATATTGTCCCACGCCTGCGCGCCTTTGGGTGCATCCATGTCTGGACTCGCTGGTTGGTGGTATCGACATAACCGAGCTGTGAAGAATCGTGCGTCTGCGTGAATGCTCCACATCCACTGCATGTCACCGGGAGCGGTCGAAGGTCAGGCTCGGATACCTCCGAGGGCAAGGTTGTATTGTCGTCGGCCGCCTTGTGATGCGTCGCCCGACAACGAGGCGCAGGAACAGCCCATGCCTTTGGCCAAGCGCTGGCAGAGCGAAAGTAGCCAGAAGAGTGCCAATTCAGGAAGAGGTTGGGAGGTTGGGCTGCTTCTCCAGTCCGCAAGGCTCGGCTGAGCCATCGCGCGGCCGCCGCCCGTTGCATCATTTGATTACATTTATCGCAGAGAATGTCGGGAGGGTAAGAAAAAAAATGCCCTCGGCGCTTTTCGGCACCGACAAAGCTTGCCATCGGATCAACAGCCGGTCCGCAGACGACTCGGAGCCCCTGCCTGCCAAACTCGACATTTCCAAATCGCCTGACAAAATAACTACTCGATTGCCCCCCAGACTTGGGCCGAGACCTCGTGTTTGCGACACAGGTCAGCAAGATGAGATCTTTGGGAGAACGATGGAACCGTCTCCGCCAGGTTCGTTGCAGAATTTTGGAGCCATTCCTTCTGAGGCACAACACTGACTTGAGTGAGGTTCCAGAGGGTAATTGCCATCCCTATACCCTCCCCGACCATTCGCGCTCTATCTGACTCTTTTTTTCTCTTTATTTTGATCACTCTCTCGCGCCTTATCGCAGCTCATAAACCTTCGAGTCGGTAAAGGCGCGGCGATCCTGCCTCCGCGCGTCACTAGATTGCACCTTGACTTTGCCCTTAAGCTCAATGGAGGCCATATGGGAGCAAGGTGCGAATGACTTTTGACCCCGACGACTCTACGTTTCTAATGCGCCATTCCCTAGGAAATTCTGGCGCGAACATCTTCCTCAGCTCAAGTACCATAATCCCGGCATTCCCATGATCGTCAACCGCCACAACATGAATGAAAAGCTGCCGTCCTTGACCGTCTTTTTCCTACTGAAAGATTACAATCCAGCCGATGTTGATATCATAGACCAACTCCCTTCGTCCATCAACAATCTGTCCAAGCTACCGCAGCCGAGCCGATTTGAATTCTGCACTGCCATCAATCTGAAAGATAAACACTCGTCCGTGATTTTCGACGAGCTTCTTACCGCCACCGCGGCCTCAAAAATAAAGCCGACGGCCGACGACCTTGCAGAAATTCAAGCCCTCGAAGATCTCAAGATCAAGGCAGTCGAGGATCGTAAGATGCTAAAGGCGTACAGAGAGCAGATGAAAAAGGAAAAAGAAATGTTAAGGAGAGCTAAAGAAGTGAGCGGTCTGGCAACACAGTAAAACAAGGCAAAGGCGAGAAGTCTTCAGCCGGCATTGTTGGTCGAACGACACAATTTGCCAAAATTTTAGTGTGCTAAATGATTGGCGAATATGGAGTTCCATAAGCCAACAGTCATCGCAGAAAGTGTATATCTGATTTGCAGAACAACAGGGCGACTTTTCTCCCACTGACGCAAAAACAGTCCTACTCATGTGCGACACCGGCTCTGCATTCTGTCCGTCAAACCGTTCGTAATGCAAACTCGCGGACCAGGCTGCCGAGCTTATCTGTGATGACTCCGGGTCGCACCAGTCGTATCGAGCTTCGCAATTGCCGAAAAAGTCGCTCTACTTCAAACCGAAACCTTCGCTCTCCCGCACAGCCCTCCACAGCATGATCTCCAGCCTCTCCCTCGATCGGTATCGCCATAATGATAGCAAATTGAAGCAGGTCCTAGCAATCGGATATCGGCCGATGTCCTCGCCCAGACACGATAATTTGATGGACAGCATCGCGGCTCCCATGGCCGGTATCCTGTCGCTTCCGGTGATGAACAGAAGCAATTTTCGTTGGTCGGGCGGGGTCGCATTCTGAAATGTCTCCCAAAACCATTCAATGACAGGCTCCGTTCCGTCCGGTTGACGACTGTGCCAGTTTTCATACTCGGCAACAGCTCTGAGAGCTGAAATGTCTAGAGTTTCGTCCAAGCCCCGGACCAGAAGCTCGATTTCCGCGGGTTGGAAAAGCGAAAATGCATTGCCACCGCATACGGTATAAAAACCTCTTTTGAAAGGTTCGAATTGTCTTGCCACGGACGTGTCGAGAACGTGGCGAATGTAGAGATCGACATACTCTCGACGGTTGCTGTTGGTCACTGGCATTTGCTCCCCCCCAGGACAGAGCGGGACTTGCACTGTGACGCCGTACCTCTCCGTATCTACGACAAAATCCAGAGAGAAGGTTTGTTCGACATCCCCATCGTATTCCAGTAGCTGTTTCAGTCCACGCGCTAGTCGGGGCTTAAATTCGGCCAAGTCCTCCAAAGAATATCTCATTGATGGTCTGGAATAAGCCGAGGGCCCTTGTCCGTGTGCTGGAGCTGATGTTAGGAGCTTTCGAAATGCTAGGGGAGGTAGAGCTACATCCAGGATTGTCGAATTGTAAATGGCCAAACCCATGACGACACCGATAAGAAAGAACTGATCTGACGTCTCGAACGAGTTGGGATTGAAGTAGCAGTAATGAGAGTCCTCGTCGTACAGGAACATGCCTAATCGAAGGCGAATTAGCAGGCCCAAGATGGCAGGAAGGGGAGGCCTTCGACCAACCGTGATCAGGGTTGAAGACCTCTCGGATGAGAAGCAGAAACCACTCTTTCCGCAAACCTCCTCTATCAACGCCTTCCTCTCCCCTAAAGGTAATCCGCAGCGCTTTTTTCACGTCCTCGCTGCCACTTCCGATGACAGCGCTGACGGCCTTGAGACTGTCATCAACCAAGCATTCCCGACGAACATCCAAGATCAAATGCTGCTTGATATTTCTGCGAGTCATGATGCTGTCGAAGAAAGCATCACGAGCTTTGTTCTGCATCTGTCGCCGAGCATCATGTTGCAAAATCTTGGTCTTGGCCCAGATACTCAAAAGGAAGGGATATTGACAAAAAGAAAACTTGGACCTCTTGGACTCCCAAGACTCAAAATCGCTCACTAGGTCAATGTTGTCGATAAGGAGGGTGTAAAAGTCGCTGATGGGCAACGGCTGGCTGTTAGCGTGAAGGTTTGGGTTCGAGGGCATGTCATCTCCATTTCTCGGGTCATTGAAGCTGTTGGCCGCGAAGATCAGGGCAAGAACGCGTGCTGCAGCTTTAATCTGCCAGTCATCTGTGTAGGCAATCTTGCTATCGGGCTCTTTCAGCTTTTTGGTCGAGCCGGAAGCAATTTCGTCATGCAAGAGGGCACCCGCTGATCGACCGGTCTGCATTTCTGGAATCAAGCCAGCGGTGATATCCACGCGAGCAGGACGTATTTTGTCACCTTGACGAATCAGTCGATAGGTCAAAAAGCCAGAAACCAAGTCCTTGATGCGGACAAATCGTGCCCTGGGCTGCTTTGCTAGCCATGCAACCAAGTAATGATGGCACTCGCCCGATGAATTGGACAGGAGACCGACAATGCGTTTGATCAGGCCAGAGTGGAGGCCAGACGATGGTTCTGTTCTTGGAGGAGACTTGCTGGAGGTGGCCGTATCTTTTTCGGGTTGCATCAAGCCGTTGAAGGGTTCAGTTTCCGAATGAAGCAGCGGGTTGTCTAGTATGATCAATAGGAAGCGGAGGTCGACGGGGGCTGTGAGTGGCCGCCCAGGCCTCTTCAGCAGTAGCTCGGTAGCTTTGAGCAAGGTTCTCTGGACATACGATTGCGCGTCAAGAAGGTCTCGCTCCAGCTCCCGGAGGTCGTTTTGCATGAGACGGACAAAGTTTGGAGCTCGTGCGATCTCTTCATAGACGTCGAGCCACTCTGCTGCGGCATTAATGACTGATGAATACCAGTCGTTCAGCTCTTGCCAGTAAATATCGGGAAATCTTGTCAAGGGCGCAATTTTGCCTGCAGCATCAGCTCGAGTTGTCGAATTGACGGACATGGCCAACGCGCCTTCTTGCCCTCCTGCCCACCACGTACCGTTCTCGGCGAAGTCACCGAGAAGCAGCATTTTGGGATCTAATTCCGAGATAAAATCATCCGGCTGAGTTTGCTCTCGTTGGAAATCGGCTCGTTGCCGGCGAGGTTGAGGCTTTCGACAAGGCAGCGGCTTTCTCGGGATAGAGAAGCCACTTCCAGGCCCTCCCGTATGGCGATTGTGCATGGTGAATGAGCAGTTAAGGCACGACAAGGAACTGAAGGATGTGACTATATAGTCCAACAAAGGTTTAAAGACACGTTTGTAGTCGCTGCTGTAACCAGTCGAATCATCTCTGCGGCGAGGACTGAAAATACTGCCGGATGGCTGGGGCTGCGGTGAAGATCGCTCGGGATAGGACGATGAGAGGAACCCCAAGGGTGTATTGTGACGGAATGACGAAGTTGGACGCAATATAGGCGCGTCGTCAGTGACGCAGCCTGATTCGAAGGCAGTCAGACCGTCAGCCGCCTCTTGCCCATCCTGATCCCACGAAAGGCGAGTAGTGGCTTGACCTCGACCATCGGTTTTCGGTGGTCGCTGGGCGTTACAGGGCGTGCCAGCCCTCGAGCCAGGATAGGCCGTGGTTGGCTGCGGAAGAGACGTGGTGCAGAGTCGGCTGGCGATGTAGGAATGTAGACACTGCCGGGTCAGTTGCCGCGAGTGCTGTATTGAAATAGGTTGACCTAGAGAGTGAAAAGGAGATTAGTCAATGGCCAGTTGCGGACGACCGGGGACGGTGTAAAGCATACCTCGGCCAAAAGCTGCAGCGTGGTCTTGGGCTACGTCGCGCCTCCGGCCCGACGGCCTCCCCCCGGCGGTTGTCACCGTCGGCCGGGACAAGATCATTGATGGTGGCGCATACGGTGAACTTGAAGACGCTCAACTCCTTGGGCCAACGGACGAGCGACGCGCACGTCATGCAGTGGCCAGTGGCAAAGTCCCTGCTCCCGGAGGCCGCACTCCTTTTGTGTTTGCGAGAATTCGAGCCAGCAACAGCGCCGTGCTCGCAGTCGGGCTCGAGGTCGGGCCTCTTCTTCCGGCTGTTGAAGAGCGATGGAAACGGGTTACTCATCGAGCGTGCGTGGCGCGGGCCGGCGTCTGTCGATCTGGATGGCTGGCGATCGGACTCGGACGAGCCGAATTCGGCGGTGGCGTCGGGATTGGCGATGTCCAATCGTCGTAGCAGAGCAGTGGGCGTCAAAAGAGCGTCGTTGCGGATGCGAGTGACGAGGTCGTTGCCGCGGTGAGGTATTGGGGAAGCCATGTCCGTGGCAGTTTTCGGATGCTCTTACTAGTCGCCTAGACGGCAAGCTCATCGGGGCGAGCAGACAAAGGGGCGAGGGCGAGGGTGAGGGCGGCAGCTGCAGGGCTCAAGCGACGGTGCGGTGACGCGATGCAAAGAGCCGGTAGCCTGGTGGCATTGGGACGAGCGAACAACCGAGGCCGCGACCCAGATAGGCAGCGGCAGCGAGACGAACCGGCGACCAGCGCGGTGGACGATGCAGAGAAGAGGCTCAAGGCCAGGCTGGGCTGTAAAGAACAACAGGCGAGCAGGAAAAGATGCGTCCTGCGAGGCGAAGCGAGAAGCGAGGCGAGACGACGAACTGCGCGCTCGATTGGGCCGCCGGGGTGCCCCGAAGGCTCAGCCCCGCGCCACAGCGGCTCGGCACAGCAGTAGTTAGTCGGCCGGCTTGAATTGTTGTTCTCCAGCAGACGTAGGCCCAACGCAAGGGCTTTGTGGCATGGAGCGTCACGCTCAGCCGGTATGTTGCAAATGAGCATTGCTCTCCGCTGCCTGTTTTATTGATGCTCTGGCTGCCGTCGCGGACACCTGAGACATTGTCTACGACATGTTCGAAGGAAATGCCGAGTTTCGCACGAGTGCCAGACTGGCCTGTCCCACCGGAGGCTGCCCTTCAAGGCTGGCGAGGGCGACAGAGTGCCGCGAACAATAAGAATAAGGCAGACTGGTCTCATGCACCTTTGACATACTCCCAACACACCCACCGTGAGCGCGCACCTAGGCACTTGAGCCTCGTGCCGTCTGAGAATCGCTGAGCTCAGCTGGTGCAGCCGCATGATATGACCTCGAGCCCTATTGCACCCACGGATGGCGGTCTTTGAACACTTTGTTAATAATAGTTGATCGATTGACGGGCCGACACGCTGAGGAAGAAAACCTGTGGCTTGTCCGACGCTCTGTCAGCACTATCAGCTTTGTATGTGTTCCGGACGCTTGTCTCGGAGTTCTCAAGAGGGTTTTACCGCCTCATCCTCACTTCGCCTAAACTCGATGCAGAGCCTTAAATTCTCTTTCCTTCTCTCCTTAGCTCAAAATAGACAATATATAAGAATCTACTTGTTGAAAAAGCTGCTGGCCCGTCGCTTACATTGGGTCATCCATGTCCCAGCCGATGCCAATTGCTCCCGGAATCTTGAAAGCCTGGTCCAGCGGTTCACTCTTATTCCAATGCTTGAAGCACCCCGTATGTTCTATAGCCTTCGGCGATAAGCGGCTTCTATCCCAGGCAATTATGCGGCGTGCTCCGCTGAAGACTCGTTCAGCCTCAGCAGACATGGCTGGTATCGAGAAAATATTGACTGCAAGGCGGTTGAAGCTAAAAAAAGAGTTTTCTTGGATTGGTTCAAGACATCAGGAAAGAGCAAATGATGAGCCAATAGGCAAGGTCGGACCATCGACAAATCGATTGAATTCGTCCTGAAAAGGCGGCGGTTGATAGATTCGCTTCTTATACGTCTCGCATGCCGAAGGTCCTCCTCAACTGCCGGCACTTGTAGCGGCTTGGAATCTTCCCAACCGCCTTCACTGCTGGGCCAATATACTGTGATTGGTCTTTCCACGCCTCCTGAATACGTGTTCGTCGGATGCTAGGGTGAAGCAGGATTGCAGCGGCATAAACAGGGGAGCCATCTGTGCGCCTTTCGCGGCCGTCAAACTTGTACCAGTTGTTCATAATGCGATCGATCATGGTAACCTTTTGTTTAAACTTCTGTGTGGAAGTTTGTAATGCGTGATTAGAAAATCCATAGAGCAAAAGGCCCCATCCAAGAAGTTCATGGTCTCAATGATCTGGCCAATTTATATGAATCGCCCATCTGGATCCTGCAATATATTCTTCCTTTCTGTGGTTGCTGGCGGATTGCTTGATGCTCTAACCGCTGCGTAATCGGCTCGCCACAAGTTGGGCACTCTGTTCATCCAAGCTGCGTTCCTTTGCCAACCAGCAGTCTGTAAGCTCGATCAACGGGTTTCTGTTGTCCTGGACGGCGAGAAGTTTGCTGGGCTTCCCGATCTGTATGGCGTCTTGATGGTATCCTAACTATCCGGTGAGCCCAAATTCCCCCTTCGGACAAGATAAACCGGATCATCAGGGGCTTTGCCATGTTCACAGGCCACAGGCCAGAGCCACGCCAACCCCCCTTGATATTTTTTTCAGTCAAACGGAGCTTCCGGGGCAGGGAATAGCATTGTAGAAACGTGGCTTTCCCCATTGGCGAAGAGTCATCGGGAAACACAAAATTCTCGAGCTGACGCCGGTAAGTAGCTTTGATCGGAAAAAGAAATGACATATCAAGTAATTAAAGTACGTGAAAGGCGTGTGACGGAAGGAACAAGAGCAGACTGTTGTTTTGGAAGCATTCGTGCACGAAGTCATCCGTTCTATGATTCCCGTACCCATCAAGAATGAGAAGGACTGGCCCAGCTGACTGTCTCGGTGTCTGAGGGATTAAGATCTTCCTAAGCCACTGAAGTGCGAGAGAGTCAGTTGCCCAGCCCTCGGATGAAGCTACAAAGTGCAAATTTTCCAGAGACCCAAGTTCTTCGGGGTTGTTAGGCTAAAGGTCCTGGCCTTTGTTGAAGATCACAAGCGGCGTCAAGGCCGCCCCGGTCGCAGAGACGCACACGACGATCAAAGTCCAGTAACGTGTTCCGAGGAGAAACCATTCCTTTATCACAGCCACAGACGTGCCGAGATTCGGTTCGAGTCCATTGATCTACCCCTGGTGGTAATGATCTTTAGATATCGTGAAAAAAATCCGCAAATCCTGTTCTTCCTGAGAGGCTTAAGGTCATCGCCGGCTCAGGCAATGCGGCCAATGAATTCTTTGAGCTGTTGGTTCGTTGGCGGCAACCCGGCAGCGGTTGCTTTGAAAGCCCACACAGAGATGCCTTTCTTGATGTTTGCTTAGCCGCTGGGCACTTTCGTTAGCCCCTCTCATTGGTTGGCTGCCCCTAATGCTGTCTTGAAGTGCTGAAGGAATAGAAGTGGGGGGAGCTGACTACCAAACTCGGACTTTGTGTCTATTTTGCTTTTCTGAGAATCGCAACACAAGCTCGAGTGGGCTTTCATCTCTTATGCATGCGAAGTAAGGATGTGAAATCCGGTCATGGAACCTGCTGTAAATTTTTGAAGCAAGAGAGCTCAATTTCAGTAACACCTTTGCTTGTACAGTCGGCCGGCTCATGGACACAGGCTGGCTACCTCGGCATGCGTAGCGTGATCAACAAGCGCCACGGTCAAACTTCGGCTGAGATGAGGTAATAGGTACGCTCTGGCCCTACCTTGGCCCGAAACATGCTTCTTCCAGGCCATGTGAGGAGCAATCCAACGTCGGGCTGACACACGCCACACGTTCGACGACCTCTTCGACGGCACAAAGCTGGTCTTTCCGAAGCGCAGGATACGCCGGCTCACTCCCAAGGCAAAGTTTTTCCACGATCTCGCGCTGCTTCAACCTTCCAGCCTTACCCTGCTTGTCCCTGAGCAGCCTCGACACAATCATGAACCCAATTCAAGGGACCAGCTCATCACATGGAGCAACCGGCAAGCACGTGGCCCAATACGAGACCCATGAGCAGCTCCTCGACGTTTTCAAGGCAGCCGCCCTTTCCGTTACAAAATTGTACAAGACGTCCGCTGAGGCTCAGACCAGAGCAAGGTCAGAGGGCTACCGAGACTGCCTAGAGGATCTTTTGAGGTTCTTGGATCGAGAGGATTTGGGATTGCGAGACGGGGAGGGCTGGAGGGTTCGGGCCTGGGCGACTGAACGGCTTGATGGACGTGATATGCCTCTGCAATCCACCGAAAGTGAATACGAGCTAGACCGGAACGAACGAACCATTTCCCCCGATGTCGCGCGAACAAGTACCGAACCTCCTGTACCGGCCTTCAAGTTTTCCGAACCTCCCGCCCCCACCGTCTTGGCTATCCCGGAGGAGCGTCCCTGTATCGTGGTCCCAACGCAAGACAATTTCACATTTCAGTCGCCTCACCCTTATCCAAATATTGCCACTTTGGATCTTTCCGATACTCGGCCCGACGGCTCATCTATACCATCATCGCGGGGCTCCAAGACGCGCCTCGGTGGACCGAAATCCGGCTCGCGAACGTCGGGCCATCTCGGAAGAGGGGCCGGAGCAAAGCGTAGATGGGACTTTGAAGACTTTTTCGGTGGCTGCCTGAACGGTAAAGATCCTTTCAGCAACAGTAGCAAGCGGAGTCGGCATACATGAGGCTTTCGCGATGACGCAAATGATACCAACCCACGTACGAAGGTATGGCTTCAGTGGCGCTTCATTTTATCACGTTTGCCAGGATAGGGGGGCACATGAGCCATGATACGAGGATTACATAGAGCATTTTTGGGCGTTTCGGAATACGGCGGCTCGCGTCCAGGTGCAGGGGTGGAGAGTCACGCCGGTAGTCTCGAACAATCTCTTTTCTTTGTTAGCGATGTGCGCATCTTCTTGACGAGTACATAACCTACCGGTTTGATAAACTAGCAGGCAAGTAGATATATCGTTAAGTTGGTGCAGCTGTTGACGTCTCGCACGACATGACTGATTGTATTGAGAACACGCGTGCCCATTGTGACCTGGAATTTGCTGTTCACAGTTGATCTTTTTACAGGTCAATTATTATAAGATTTCGCAGGTGTACAGGCAGAACATAGCAACTTCTTTACTCACGGCCAGAGTGATCTAGTGAGTCCAGAGCCAGCTGCGTATGCAGGAGCCTATTCTCGCTCTCAAGCTCATCCAGTTGTTGCTCTAGCATCTCCAACCTTTCAGTTGCCCCGAGAACGACTTCTTCAGATATTTTAGCGAGGTGCCAGAGACGGAGGACGACGACGAGCGAGCCGATGGATTCAGTCACGCCCGCAAAAGTGGCGTCGATGATAAAACTACAGACAATGACGGCCGAGTCGAAAGCATGAAAGCGGAATGAAAGATAGCTGTGCATAACACCCAGTAAGCCGCCAAGTTATTAAGGGGAGAAGGCGCCTAGAGTATGAGCGTACCTAAGTCCGTAGGCAAGCAAGCAGATTGCCAGCTCAAGCATGAAAAGGGAGCTCATCACCAAGCCAAACATTTCGAGGCCACCGGTCATATATTCTACCCACAACTCGCCACTTTGGTGCATCTCGCAGGCAATCAGTCGTATGAATAGGTTGACCAGCAGAGCAGTAACATCGAGCGTCACCAGCGACATGACGAGAAAATGCTTCTTCCGGGAGTCGAGAAGCCGCTGGGCGCTCTTGCGATAGGTCGTGATGTAGCAGGTGATGACAGCACACGGGTGCGACGTGGCCGAGGGAGACGATGATGGCACGACGCTGCCATTTCTCTGCTGGCCGGAGGATTGGAGGAGATGGGCGGATGCGCTGTATTCGGCCATGGTCGAGCCAGGCGCAGTGGCAGGAGATTGTCAGGTTAGGTGAGTGCTCAAGCCTCAAGTCTTGAGCGCACCTAGTGTTCAGATTCCGTGGCTCGCTGATCCCGATGCCGAGTCTCATCGGTGGCTGTCGAGACGATGGCCAGCTTCCGGCATCAGAGCGATTCGAGTATAAGGGACATTTCCCTGTATTTATGTCTGGTTGTCGAGTGCCAGGCACAGGCGCAGGCGCAAGTGCCGAGGCACAAGACCGCGGACTCGGTAGGTACAAGCACAACCGGCGATCAGTCTTCAAGACTCCGCATCAGGCCTTGCCCGTCAAGCCTAGGCACTCCATCCTTCTGACCTTACAGGGCCCCATTCTCTCTGGCCCGGCTAAAACTTGTCGACACCGACTATGGCACGTCGTGTAGCATGTACTAAACTTCCGCCTCTCCAGGAAAGGGAAAGCAGGTTGGCAGCACGAATCTTCTCAGGCATCATGATAATGAGACTTCAATCCAATATTGACGGTGTCAGATGCGACTCTTGGAACATAAGTATTCGGCATTCAATTAGATGACTGCTACCACTGATTCATGATAGCTTGATGCTCCCGGGCAAACCTCAAAAACAAAAGGGCGTCTGCATTACCTAGGTCCTCTTTGAATTTGCGGTTGCAGCGTCTCGAGCCGGCCGCGACAAGTGATGAACGACTTGCCTACCCGAAAGCTATTATTTTATCATCGGGAAAACCTCGGCTTGCCTTGCCTCGTCCCATCTTTACGCGGCTTCTTCTGACCACTATATTTTCAAACTTGGCCTGGTACATCTGTTCCTCTTCCCGCTGACATCTTCTTACGCTGCACTCCCGTGTCCTTACAGGGATCTGTTGCGCTCGCTTGCGATCAGCATCGGCCGTAAGTTGCCGAATTTTCTTGACCCGAATCATCTCAGGACATAATGCAGCTCTAGCACACTACATTCTCACGAGGAAAGCGCACGCATCGATGCTCCTGTGCTTCTTTACTGAAAATTTTAAATGGCTGGATGCTGACTGCACCAGGCTTTGAATTGAGCTTCTGAGATCGCTTAATACAGAAACAGTCATGTCGGCTGTAGCCATACCCGAGGAGAAGCCCGTGGCGACGGGTGATCAGGAGCCAGATCAAGATAACGTGGCGAGTGAAGAGGTTAGTTGGACGTGACAAGAGGTGGAATGACGCCCGGTGACTGACACGTTGCTGTTAGGAAGAGATTACGGCCATGAAGCGCCGTGTGGCAGAAATGGAAGAGGAGGCCAAGAAGCTGCGTGAGATGCAAGCTACTCTTGAACAGCAATCAGCTGACTTGGCCGACGATAAGGAGTCGGTCGACGCCCGGAGCATCTTTGTTGGCAACGTCGACTACTCGGCTTCCCCTGAGGAGATACAAGCACACTTTCAAAGCTGCGGGTCCATTAACCGCGTGACAATACTGCTTGACAAATTCACTGGACAACCTAAAGGGCAAGTCTATATTGATATGCCGCGTACAGAAAGAAAACTGCGCTGATTGACGCAAATGACTAGCTACGCCTATGTCGAATTCAAGGAACCCAGCCTGGTGCCGCAGGCACTTGTGCTGAACGAGAGTGTCTTCAAGGGTCGCAACATCAAGGTGACCCCGAAGCGGACGAACGTTCCGGGAATGAGTCGCGGTCGAGGTCGTGGCGGCTTTCGCGGCGGAAGAGGGTTTTTCAACCGAGGCGGAGGTTTTCCCCGCGGAGGATATCGTGGTGGCTACAGGGGCCGTGCTCGTGGCTACACGCCTTACTAGGAACGAGCAGCCGCCAGAATCGGCTTTCGCGGCGGGAAGAGGTTCATCATCTCGGGCGGAGGTTACCCTCATGGGGGATATTGTGGGGGCTACAGAGGTCGTGCTCATGGCTACAGGTCTGCCTAGGAACGAGGAGGGTCACCGGCAAGCACAGGCTTTCTCGCCATTCAAAGGCCGCCCGTTGACGCAAGTCTACACCGCGGGCATTTGACGGTACACCTGGCACTGGACGAGCGAAAAGGCGAATAGGAATCACGGACTGGGCACGAAGAACGGATACCTGCATAGCGCTGTAACGACTTGAGAGAGGCGTATTTCGATGCAGCGAGAGGGTGCCTATTAAAACTCGTCGGGAAGCTAGAGTCGTCCACCGGGCGATGAAGAAAATATTACGGGATAAGCCGCTCTTGTGTCAGAAAAATCACTGCGGAAGAAGGGCAACAACCTGGAGTTGGTGGGAGAAATCAGATTGCTGGCGGCAGCTAGGGCCTTGGGGATCCAACGCGAAAGAACAATCATGACATGGTCTCGAGCACAACAAACAGCTCAAAGCTAAGTCACGTTCCCGCATGCATGGAGAAGTGGCTAGGCAGACAAGTGAGGGGCATTCTGAGGTGACCGTAGCCCGAAAACAGAGGTCGGAGAAAGGCGCGGAAAGGGACCACTCGAGACGTAAAGAAGACGGCTGATGACACGGTCAGCAGTGAGCCATGGGCCGAGTCGAGATGAGCTTCTGGTGACGCCCATGGACAAACTGGCCGGGTTCCGAAAAGGAGGCAATTGAAGCAACGAATTAATGGACTGTTTTCCTCCAGCAGCGGAGTGGCAGCCGAGAACGAGTTGATTTAGGTTTTGGAGCAACACGAAGGCGCAAGGAGAATTGACGACAATCTCCAAAGAAGTATGTCTATCGTGGTTTTAGATTTCTTTTCCATTTTGGTTGTATATCAGAGATGGAGGGAGAGATTCAATCAGTGAGACTATAATTTAGGTCCGAGTATGCACGCTCAGCAGCATCGCACTGAGAGGTGGCCGGCACGCGACGGGTATGCGTTGGGCAAAGAACGGTGGAGGCGGCCTCGGAGACATGGAGAACGGTAATAACTGGTCAACGACTCTGAGAGTCGAGAGAAGAGAGAGCAGGGGGATGGCTCATACACAGGGCTTCAGATGGAAGATATCCGACGCCCAAGGAGCCCTCGGCATTGGCTCGGTTATTTGGACTTGATTCTCCCAAGCTAGACATCTTCGTTTCTGACTCTGCCTTTCTTTTCCCATGACGGACAATCTGCCACAACGGTCTTTTTTGGATTCCTACACTTGGAAGCCATTTCACCGACCACTAAAGCTTTGGCAAGACGCATGAAGTGCCTATCGGCTCTTTGGGTTTCTTCCCCTTCTCCGCCCATGTGCTTCCTCCTTCAGCCTGGTGATCAGATTGCCAGGCGCTCGTAGCGTGTGTTCTTGATCTGCCCTGCCTTAATAACATTGAAAACTCCGTTGTATCGCCCCTCTGTGCGCGAAGACAGCAAGCGGAGCACTTGCAGGGATCTAAGCCAATCAGAACGCCATAAAGTAACGAGGACTTAATTTTTGTCAAGGGCCATCACGATGGTAAAAGTCCCATCCACCCGGCGCTGTACAAATCGCTACATCGCACATATCACAGCCTCGTTGGCACCGGTGGGGCCGGGCTGACTGTGTTGTGACGCCCTCCCCGTCCCATGCGCGGTATCCGGCCCTCACGCCCGGAATCTCCCCCCTTTGCTCCATTGCCAGCTGGGTGGCCCCAGCGATCAGCTTCCCTCCCTTGGCACCCAGCAGCTCCTCCAGCTTGTCCGGCGGCCTTGGCGGCCGCCCCGAGCCT
>KB853349.1:6173-23683 GCA_000372705.1 Cerataphis brasiliensis yeast-like symbiont
CATGCCTTCCCTCCACTGACTACATCGCTGACTGCCCTGATAACTCGAGTTGACTCATGAACGAGGCGGCAGCCCGTGTGTTAGGGGCTGGTGACTGGATCCCTCGAATGCGCCATGCGTTTGTGCCTAATTTGTGAAGCGCGGGCTGACGACGAGACCAATTACACGACGACTTGGCGTGCGCTTGGAATAGGCAGAAAGGGGTGCGCTGCGTATAGACTCGTTACTCATTTCGGTTGCCATCATAGCCTGGTAGATGCGAAACCCCCAATGCCGAGCATTGTCACCAAGCGTACATGACCCGATGACCGCGAGTACAGAAGGCTACCCCGTGAGCACGGCCCGAATTGATGTTGGCGTTGACGTTTTTTTCCCCCCTTGCTAGCTATGAACCTCCCATTCGCCCGCAGACATCGCTTTCTGAAGACTAAGAGAGCAGATAAACGGCGCAGGGACACACAAAAACAAAAGAAAGCACAGATCAGATGATGACAACACATCTCCTCGGCGTCCTGAGCCACAACATGCGGAAGAAAGGAATAGGGGAGGAGCAGCGGGGATATGGGATAGACAGATGCAAGCCGACAATTTGTACTACCTAGTCCGGAACGCCTGCGACATTCTCGTTCCTGGTGCTACCCGCCGGAGATGGATCGATTTGTTTTTGTCCCTCGAGTAGCCTCGACATCCTCCCGCCATAGTATAGAGGTGTTCCTTGAGCAACCCTGCGCCGACCTGTGAGACGATAAAGCGGTGCAAGGTCAGTTAACAACAGTCGTGCCCCAATCCTGGCTGTCGAATAGTTTTTAGCGTATGCGAATTGGTGCGCGCCCGCCGTTCTGCCAGCTAACCATCCCGGGGCACTTGCTTGACTTGTCAGAGTCTCACATGACCGTGGACGCCAACAAGCGAGATTCGACGTCGTCCATGCCCATGCCATCCATACGCGGCCCCTCCATGCCCTGTAGCCTCGACTCAATGGCCTGGAAGCGTGGTTCGTAGCTTCCTGCGCGGGCCTCGAGGTTCTCCATGCGTTTTTCAATGTTCTCGAGTCGTTGTTCGATGCGCATCATGCCCTGGACCATGTCGTGGCTTATGCGGTCCAGCTTGTTGGTAAAGGACCGGATGGTCGTCGCCAGCGGAGCATTCTCCAAGCCAGGCGTTCCGGACGGCACACGAGGCTCGTGATTGTGGCGTGGCTCCTGCAGGGCAAACCGCCATTGATTGCCAAGCTGCACCTCGCAAACGGCTTTAGCTCGAAAGGGACAGTCGATCTTGCGCGTGGACGGATTGCGCTTTTTAGCCGTGCTGTTATACTTGACACCGCCGCGGTCGCACACCAGGTCGTAGCGCGTCGGCTTGCCGTCGCGGTAGTTGGAGGCTCGAAGCTTGACGATGCCGTATCCCTGGTCCTTGGCCACGCGCTGGACCGAGGCCATGAGGTCCTCAAAGGAGCGGAAGATGCCTTCGGGAGGCGGGAGCAGGGCAGGGGGGGGCGTGTTCGGCATCGCGACGGCTGGACTTGGAAGCCTTTTGGTCGCAGCGACTCGAGCAAGCCAACGACGAAGCACGAGATCCGAGTGCTAACAAGGGCCTTTGCGTGGAAAAAGAGAGGGCTCCCGGGTCTCTCCACCGATATATAAATCGGATGGGCAGGCCAAGGGAGTTGCCGCGTCTGCCGATGCCTTGTTGGTCCCGGTCCGGTAATGCTCTCATACCACGGCAACGAACGAGGATGTACCGGTCAGAGAGGCTGGGCTGTAAGGGTTTTCTAATCCGCACTGTCGGCGAGCTAAGGGCCGGTGTTGATCCGACCTCGAGGTAGCCAGGAGCCAATCAGCGCCCGCCAGCCTGGAAACACCAACGCGGCTCAGAGCAATGCGTCACCGCGCGCGAGCCGGTGCTGCGGAGGTGTGTCTTCACTCTCAGCACAGCCAAAGACTAGCCAGGCACTTGTACTCTGCCGAGCGCAGCCGACAGCCTGCGTTTGCCCATGGCCAGGGGCGTGTTTATCCCGCTCGGGCCGGGGAGTCGAAGGCGCAGATGCTAAGCATTCGGGTCTCCCTAGCACGAATTAATGCTCATTGGATAAGAGCCCTTGGGTCCGATTGGTAAGCAGGAGAGTGGTGCCCGGGAATGGAAATGGAAAGTTGCTGTGGCCTGCGTCCCCTGTCGCCTTGACACCCAGCGCGACCGGACGCAAGGGAAAGAGTCATCTCGACGGCGCTGGCCGTTCTTTCGGTAGCCCATGGCCTATTGTATGCATATGTGCTGATGAAGGCAAAGCAAGAAAGCGAGCGGCTGGCAGGCTCCCTTACCGAAGGAAAGGGCTATCTATGGAAGGGACCGTAGCGGGAGAAACAGAGGCCTCCACCCTGATTCCTCAATTTCGAAACTTGGCAAGGCAAGAATTACGTGGTTGGGACGGCCACCTGATATCTGCAATGACCGAAAGCAGAGACCTCAATTGAGCATGCAGGGGCGGGAGCAACAATGCTAAGCTAGAGTGATGAGGAGCCCTGCGCCTAAGGGGTGGCTCTAGCGTGTAACTATTCTGGTCGCGGTTGGACAGCCAGCTCATTACCCTTGCGCGTAGCTTGCAGGGAGGCTTTGTGAGGTCAACAGGCGGTTGCTGGATTTCTCAAGCGAAGCTAACCATTTGGCCTCTAATCACTGCACGATTGGGGGAATCCTAAGGCCTCGACCAGCAACAACAAGCAATATGGATTTAGTTTTTGGTTTTCGGGCACACAAAAGTATATCTCAAGATGTGATGAGCCATGCTTGGCCAAGCCTGGAGGTTCATCCCGCGCAGATTCGTGTCTGAACACGGGGCTCCGACAACCGCTGTCGCCGTTGCAGGCAAGCAATGCCGGAGACCGTTCGACCATAGGAGTAATATAGGCCAATGGTGAATTGGAATCTATTTCCATCCCGGTCCGATATCTCGCGTTCCGTCAAGCTCCTCTCCCGGGAACTTGGTTCATAGCGCCCCAGCCGCTTTGTTCGTACCACTGCCGACAAAATCCTATACGCAGGACTTGTGCTTTGTTTGTAGCCTCTAGTCGCATAGCTTTGACCTAGTGCATGGCTCTGCACCCGCGCTGCCAGCCATATGGAAGGGGGCAGTCCTCTGGCTTCGGCTTGCTCCTGTATATCAGCAGTCAACGAAATATCCTCTCGATTTCCAATTGGGGCCGGGCAATTGCATGCACGGACGGGTAGGGGGATGGTTGGGGCGGAGGAGCATTTCATCATTTGAGTTATGGCCTTATCAGAGTATGTCGACCTGGCCTGGGTCGTTTGCAAGGATTGCACTAACGTAGTTTAGTTGGTTATCATTTGCTGTTAGTTTGTCAAGCGACCTGTAGTGATGGGCGTCATCATTCGTCATGTTAGTTACTAGCCGTAGGCGTCGTGTGCACTCGACTACGCCACCCATCTGGATCCGGAAAAACGCCGTTTTCGTGACCATGCCGAGATTTCACGAGGTCCCTGTCTCAAGTTTTCTCCACCCGGGTTTGCGCCATTCTGGGTGAAGTTTCACGCAAGTAGGGGCTCATCAAGGGCATGATCGCGAAGCTCTCGAGCCGCTGCCGCTGTCACGATGTCGAGGTCAGATCATCACAACTATTATTCGTCCGAGATCATTGCCACGTATGCCAGCGGCAGCAGGCCAAGTGGAATGACCGAGCAGTGTTGTCGGACAGTCTTCAAGGCCTCGCCTTGAACCGGATCCATAAGGCTCTGTGCCCGTCACAGGCGCCTTGGACCGGCGCTCCTCCAAAGCGGAATAACACGACCAGCTGGTCGCTTCGTGTGATCGTCACGGGCCGTGATCTCGTGCCAATAAAATGTCCGAGGAGGCGCGCGGGTAATAAAAACCAAGCAGTTTTTCAGGCTCTTTTCCGACGGGCAGTCTTTTTGGCATGGTATACCCCGGTTTCTAATCGTATACGAAGAAGACGGACCGTTTCACGACACGCATGGTCGTCTGTAATAATGAATATGGCTTCCCGTCCGCCAAAAGGACTGCGATTCAGTTCTGACTCGTCGTGTGTCGTGACCTCAGCGGTTGCTGCAAGACGACGACCAGGCGCAATCTGACGGGCTCGAAAGACGGATATCATTCGCATTATTGGAGGCCTGCTCGAGTCGTCTGCGTCCCCCGAGGCCAGGTATCCGTCGCCGACAACCGTCATCGAGTCATGATTGTTGTGAGAGAGGGTCTGGAGACGAGTCCCACTGATTTCCACAAAAGACGTGCATGACATTGGCTCAGCCTCCGTGTCTCGGATCCGAAGAGGTCCCTTATTGACCTGGCGGTAAAAGGTGTGGAGTCGAGAAAAACGCGCCTGCGCCAGATACCAGAAAGGGGAGCGAGGTTGGAGTAATGACGGCATACCCGCGTCTGTATCTCGCACGCACGTATTGAGATTTATACAAGCAAGCAGATGGAGAAGGAGCTTGTAGCCGGCCCCCGATGTGGTGATGATGCTTTGCGGCCGAGGCGCGGCAGGACCCTCGGAGGTCGGGCTTCAAAACGTGGTGACCTACCTGCGACCTGACTAACTACTTGATATGATGGAAGGGGTATATGTGTTGCCGAGACTATTCAGTTTCGCAATACCAGGAGAGTACATGGAAAACTTTGGGATGGGTTGTGATCAAGTGCTTATACGTATTAGCAATAGTGTATCCGCTAGTTAATGGAAGATGCATCATGACAAGATCGATCAGTGAGGGCTACGGTCCGCCAAGGTCTTCTCCCTCTTCCGTGCAATCGTTGTGAGCCTAACTAGCGTTCACAATGCTGCGAGATTACCAGCCGACATTCATTCCTGGAAGAACACCATTCCACACAACCTCAAGTTATTTTATCATTCAACATATCCTTCTCACACATACACCCTCGTCTCCTTTCAGTGAATTTATCCACTCTCTGGACCTTCAGCCCAACCGGGAAAATATCAAGAACGTCCAGTAGCAACTCTATCGAAAATGCGTTTTCTGAGTGAATTGGCCTGTGGCCGGCTTGTGACATTTATGGCCGCTATTCGAGATGTGTGTGTGTGCGTGTACGAGCATGCGGCTTTGTGTGGCTGCCACGGGACTCAGGGCCATCCAGGCGATTTGCGTGGTGCGACTTGGCGTCGGCTAGATTGGGTTGAAAGTGGGTTTCGCTGTCCGAACAGCAATTTTCCACTATCCGAGCAGTAATGCTCTTGGGATGTCTCTCCTTGTATCGCGGAACTGAATAGTCCCGGTGACAAGTATACCCCTTCCATCTACACCCGTTGGATGGGTCGCGATCAAGTGCTTGTTCTTATTGAGCACCGGGGTATCCGCTGCTAAGGGTAGTATCATGAGAAGATATGATAATGAGGGATTCGGCTCGCCAATGTCTTCTTCCTCTTCCGTACAATAATAGAAGCCTCGCTGACTTGGCGGCAAGGGTTAGTCTCGAGAAAAGTCGTAAGGGAGAGGAGCAACGACGGCATGCCCGCGCCTGTTACTCGCACGCCCGTATTGAGATTTTTCTCAAACAGGCAGATGGAGGAGAAAGCTTGGAGCCGGCCCCCGATGTGGCGATGATGCTTCGCGACCGAGGCGCGGCAGGACCCTCCGAGGTTGGGACTCAACGGGGCCACGTTCCGCGTTGCAGCAAGTCTAGAACTTGTCAATACTGCCGAAATAACAAGCAACGGCTAAGTCAGAGACCATAACTCGACGAAGGAATGGCCCCGAAATTTGCCTGACGCGTTCCGCTTTCGTCAAACCCTTAGCGTTGGCCGAATGGACACAGCCATGTTTCCGGCGTCGCCTCCGAACGATTTAGCCCCATCAGGAGCAAGCGAGGCCTCAGTTGCAAAGACGCGGCTGCGAGCAATATCAAATCGCACATATCTCTCCAGCAGCGAATCATGCCTGGGATCCGTCCAGGGCTCCGAGCTCCTGTTCTCGTCTAAGCCTCCTCAACTAGCTCCGGGACCTAGGCTCCATTATAACAAAGCGAAGTTAATTTCACCCGGTTCACAGACGTATCGACACCGCGCCGTTGCATCGTCCCAACGGTCGTGCCGTGCCTTGCCTAGCCTTGCTCTGCTTTGCGGCCTCGTTTATATTATACGCGGCTTGTTTGGCTAGTCGGAGCCCTGGTCGACCGATAAACTTTGCACGCTCCAACGTCCCGATGTTATCTTCCTAGGGTCATATAGATGAGCGGTGCCCTCTGTCCCTATTTACTTTGCTTTCGGCGCGTTGTGTCTCGGACACCTCGAGCACCGGCCATGGACCTTTGCACCGGCTCCCTGCGGTCCATCCACTTCTTCACCAAACGCCTTGTCCTCGCCATCGCCTCTCGCCTCGCCGACCGCCGACTTGCCTATGCCTTGGCCGCCGCCGCCGTCCTGTCGGCAAAGCTCCTTCACGTCTACGCCCACCTGGATGCTCTGACTACCGACGACCTATTGCGATGGGGGCCCTCGTTCTTTATCCAAGACACTGCTTTTCTCGTCATTCTGCGTCTCCTCATCGACGCCCAACCATCCTACAGGGCGCGATGGCTCCGTATTGTCGTCAAGGTCGTCACCGCCTCACTGGTTGGCTTCGTCACCATGCTGGCTTCCATCGGCTCCTCCTTCTTCTTGGTCGCCGGACTCGAACTCCACTGGCACAACATCGGCACGGCTGGCGACTCCTCGGCTTGGAAGATGCTGCTGACGGGTTTGGTATCGTTGGTGCTCGTCTTTGGAGTCCTCATCCTCCTCGCCGGCATGTTCCAAGCCATCTGTTACGTCGTGGCCGGCATGGCCATAGAAATTCTCAAATGGCCCCTCTCCTTCGCTCTGGACAGGCTTTCGATGCTGCGACGGCTCGTCAACGGTCGCCATGCCGACTATAAGCGCCTCTCGCAGCGGAGCAGCGACGGACTTGCGGAGAGCGGTCATCAGGACAAGGACATGGTCCTCCCCGAGCACGTCGCTTCCGATTCGTCGCCGCTATCCCCGTCGCCGGTTCCGACGCCGCCTAGGAGGGTCATGGTCTTGCTCTATTTCTTCGTTGGCGTTTCTTTGCTATCTCAGGCTCTTACCACCATCCTGCGACCAGCTCAGAGCTCGTTCATCTTCATGTCGTGGACGCTTCCCCTGCTCCCCTTTGTAGATTTCGTTCACTCGTCCCGTCGCTGGGCAAGCTGCTCAACAGGCCCGACGCCACAAAGGAGTCGAGATGGCCGAATCGCACAGCGCTCGCCGAGCCTTTTCCCTTGGCTTGGTTACCCAAGGACACGCCTCTCGCCGGCTTCGAAGACTGGTATGAGCCGAATCGGCGGCACTATCGCCCGGAGGAGGACCCCCTCAAGAAACCAGAGTTCGATGACGTCCTGCTCTCTGGCCTCGATCGCCATCTCCACAACGTCCTCATCCGACATGTCATGCTCATCAAGCTCGAGGCCACGAGGAAAGATGTCTTTCCACTGAAGAAGGACGACCTCATCTGGAACAGTCTGGCTAGGTCCTTCAGCTCCAAAGTGCTGCCTGAAGAGACTCAAGAGAGGCTGTCAACTCTCACGCCAACGGCAAACTTTCTCACCGGCGACTACGACGACGGCTTTAAGCACCGTCAAAGACGAAGACGCGGCGGCATCAACTTCAACAACGCCCACACCACGAGCACCTACACGTTGAAGAGCCTGACAGGGACCATATGCGGGCTGACGCCACTGGTCGTCGACTTCAATGTCGAGCTCTCCCATCACATTTACCAACCGTGCTTGCCGCACATCTTTCACGCGTTCAACCAGGTGACGCGCAACGACACCGACTCCGCTGTACCAGCCGATGACTTCAGATCTTTCCGCTGGAAGACGGCCTTTATGCAGTCGGTAACGAAGAGTTTCGATAAGCAGGACTCGTTGATGCCTGCCCTGGGCTTTCCCGACGAGAACATCGTCACTAAGGAATACCTGAAAAGCAGCTCCGCCAAGTTCGGCCAGGTCAATCTGACTGACATTAACTATTTTGGATTGCCGGAGATTGCTCTCGAAGACGACATTCGCGATGCATTTGCATCGGCAAAGAAAGACAACCAACGGCTTTTCCTGACCCACCTTACGAGCACAACTCACCATGATTTTGGTCTCCCTGAAGGAGAAAGCTACGTTCCCCTGGCAGGTGTGAAGGAACTGGATGACCTATCGCATTATACCAATGCGGTAGGTTCTGTCGATCGTTGGCTAGGCCGGGTCCTCGATCTCTTAGAAGAACAAGGCGTCAGCAACGAAACATTACTCGTACTTGCCGGCGATCACGGTCTATCCATCGCTGAACAGGGGAGTGTATCGACATATGCCAACGGCAACATTGGCAACTTCCATGTCCCGCTCATTTTATCTCACCCAAAGCTTCCGCCAATCGACGTCAATGATGCCGTCACTTCTTTGCAGATCCTCCCAACAATCCTAGATCTCTTGGCAGAAACAGGCTCTCTCTCACCCAGCGAGACTCAGGCTGCCCGGGATCTTGTCCATCTATACGAGGGTCGGTCGCTTATTCGGCCCGTCCGCAGTTCGCCAGTTTCCGAGGGCCCGGGTAACTGGCAGTTTACCCTCATCAACCCTGGAGGATCTATTGTTGCCGTCCGCGATGCGCGACAGCCGAACTGGCGGTTGATTGCCCCCATCGCCGCAAACAACGCCTGGCGATTCACCGACCTCACTTCCAATCCCCACAAGGTCAATTCAACAGTTTCGTTCGACTTCAACCTATTATTAGAAAAGGTCAGAAGTAGTTATGGCGACCAGGCTGCCAGTTGGACCGAGGATGCCGCATCGGTGACTAGCTGGCTTGTTGAGGATAACATGCGACGCTGGCGCTACAATAACAAGTGAGGGCGATATCTAGACAGCGACAAGCGGGACGAGTGCCAAGATAGGAGATGGGACGCCATTCCGCAGTTCAATGGGAAAACGGAAGAGATTTCATGAGAGGAGAGCGATGATTTCTAGCACATTAATGCCTACGAGGACATAAAGTTCTCAAAGCCTTCTCACATAGTCTGAAGCATTCGATCGGACCATCATGGCATGTTTTCACCCTTACTGGCGCCTTTTTGTTTCATAGAGGTGTGGCGGGAGTTTTGTATCTTTGCTTCTGGTCGACTGGTTCACGAGGGACATACAAACACCCTCAACATAGGAGATACATTGTTAGGGTCTGCGACCTGTTTGCCTGCACCTAGCGGCCGGCAATCACGGCCCGCGGCCTGGATGGCTGCAGGGACCCTCGACCTCACGAACCAAGACCGACTATCAACGGGAGTTTGACCGCTTATTGGGTGGGCCCGGGTGATTCCTTTGTTGCGGATTGGCAGGAAGGGAGGAGAGAGCTTCTGGGGATTCAAGGACCATAGGATAGCCGTCTGTAGTTGCGCTCTTCAACGAGCGTTGCAATGCACAGCTCTTTTCACATGGTCGCATTTGACTAGTCCCGTCACATACATTGTGTCATGGATTGGCCAGGATGATTGGAAGCTGGTGGAACTAGGCTGTATTTGATGACAGGACATCCGAATGGACAAGGATAGAGAAGAAAAGGGAGGCTAGATTCAGCTGGAGAACAGAATTCCATCATGTCATTACCCTCTTGCCAAGCGGCAAGCCTTGTCACCTGACCTCGGCTTAGCCTTCTTGACTCAACGAGCGATCCGCGACAAATTGGCATCGATTTGTAGAATGAACATGATTTTCCACTATGAAACGGTACGAACACGATACTGCACTGACTTTTTCAGAAACTCAGCAGTCTTAACAGCTTGACGTCGGTATACCCTTCATAAGCAGCTGCGTTAGCGACAGAGCACTTATGCATCAAGAGCGATAGACAGATTTCATTCATGTCACGCCTCATCTCACAAAAGAATGATGACAGAATGGTGTCTATAATCTGTCCAACCAGATAATCTTATCCACAACGAACATGCTTTATACAAAGTACAATATTAAACAAGAAAATGGCTGCAAATGTGCAAGTCCGCTCAAAATCAAAATACACATGGAATAGTAGTGCTTTTCATATAAGCCTTGATTGATGAATGCACAACTGGACCCGAAGAACACCATGCCACAGCCCTCGACTTAATAGTCCTTCTTGGGTAGAGAATAGCTCTCTTTGTGGTCGTCCTTTTTGTAGTCGTGCTTCTTGTATTCATCCTTGTGATCCTCTTTCTTGTAGTCGTCCTTGTGCTCGACCTTCTTGTAGTCGTCCTTGTGCACGACCTTCTTGTAGTCGTCCTTGTGCTCGTCCTTCTTGTACTCAACCTTCTTATAGTCGTCCTTGTGCTCGTCCTTTTTGTACTCAACCTTCTTGTAGTCGTCCTTGTGCTCGATCTTGCAGTCGTCCTTGTGATCTTCCTTCTTGTACTCGACTTTCTTGTAGTCGTCCTTGTGATCTACCTTCTTGTAATCACCTTTGTACTCACCCTTGTACTCGTTCTTGTAGTCCTTCTTGTAGGAGTCCTTGTACTCGTGTTTCTTGTACTCGTCCTTCTTATAGTCTCCCTTGTGCTCGTCGTAGTAGCCAACCTTGCCGTACTCATGCTTGGGATAGTACTTGTCTCCATATTTCTTGGAGTAGTGCTTGTCGTGGTGCTTGACGCCATAGTAGTCATCGTGCTTGTCACCGTAGTAGTCGTGCTTGTGATAATCGCCATGCTTTCCACCGTAGTGGACAGACTCTACGTAGTTCTTGCCACCAAACTTGTCGTCGTGACCGTACTTGTCATGGCCATACTTGTCGTCGTAGCCGTACTTGTCGTCATGACCGTACTTCACGCCGTGGCCATGCTTGTGCTCATAGCCGTACTTGTCATCGTGGCCATACTTGTCGTGGCCATACTTCTCGTAACTGTAGTCGTCATAACCGTGCTTTCCGCCGTGCTTGAACGGCCACAGGAAGCCCTTGCCAGAGTCGTGCTTGAAGTTCCAAGGAAATTCGCCCCCATGGTGAGATCGGTGGTGGTGATGGTGGTCATGATAGTTTCCGCCATGCTTGTAGTCGTCTACGTCCTTGTAGTCGCCGCCGTGCTTGTAGTCGCCGCCGTGCTTGTAGTCGCCGCCATGCTTGTAGTCGTCGCCATACTTGTAATCTAATTCCTTTCCATAAGACTTGTCGCCGGAGGGCGCGGCCAGCGCAGTGGCGACAAGTACGGCCCCAACGGGTAGAAATTTCATGTTGCTCTGCAGTAAGAAAGTTGAGGAGAATGAATGCGGATGGAATAAAATGGAATGGAAAGGATCAAACTAGAGAAGGAGCGAGTTGGTATGATATGGAGATGGGCCTGAGAGAATCCAAAGTCATAGACAGCGGCATCAACCTATGATATAAATACTTTCATGCCATGCCCTCCTCCTTACGCTTCCTGGCCTGAGCTTCATAATTGATAGCCTCATGAATATTGTACCAGTCGCGGTGATAGCCACTCCTTCGCCGCCTTGTTCTAGGCTTGCATGAAATAGTGAGATGACGGCAGCTAAGCAGGCTAGCAAGCCGAAGGCACACGAGCTGGTCTAGAGTGATTGATGGTCGGCAGTCAGAATCAACAACTCATGCACTGTTAGTGAAGCGGGACAGCCGGGTCTGCCATCAGCTTCTGCTGCGGGAATCCATCATTCGCGTCGACGGTCTGGACACGAAGCTGACACTACGCACCAGCGTCAGGTACTAGCGTTTCGAAACCTTGCGAATAGCAAGTGAGGGAGTCACGATATTTGGAGATGTCGTCTGAAGGCCGCTAACAGCATCCCTGGGCATAAGCAGGAAAAAAAAACAGATTAAGATGACTAGTTAATAAGACGCTGCATGCACAGCTGCCTGGGCTTTCAGGGCCTGAGCGGTTGATCTCCCGTCCGTAAATGGGGTCCAGTTATGGCTGGCCCATGCGTCTGCAGATCCTCTTCAGGGGACTGGGCCGCCAGATATCTCGGCATCCGGGTGGCTCACACTTTCTCGACAAGACGGCAACCGAGAGTGCAAGCACAGCCGAGCCAATGCCGGCAAGGCGTTCGCGACAACAACTACTTCGTCTTGGCGCCGAACGTGCCGTCCTGTCAGTTGACGCCGAGTAGGGGTGGATTGGCAGCGGCGTCAGTGCTCGCCCACTTGCTTGATCTTCGAGACATGCTTTTCCGGTGCGACGTTGACGGGTCAGAGGCAGAGACCAGCACTCAGCTGCCGGGAAAGGGGGGGGATGGAAGCTTGCATACTGAAAAAGGGGGCGGCCAATGGCCATCTGGTAGACGAATGCCGCTTGTAGGGAGGTAAGACATGACTAAACGGCTGACCGGAAACGGTATTTTTAACATACGGGACGTGTTTGTCCAGCTACCATTGGAAGCCGGGACAGCCGCTGAGGTCCGGCATATGCGTGTCCCGAGCGTGGTGCGAGCGAGATCCTGGTCAAGAGAGAGGGGAAAGGCGCGGTGTGTTTCTTATGATTAGCTGGGATACCCGGCACTCGAATTGATCGCGTACGAGGCACGCTCTTTTGCCAACGCCCGAGCGGCATTTGGACCTAAGGTCCCTCTCAAACCTAGCACGCGAAGATCTCTGCAATTGGTAATGCTCGATGCTGGTCTCAGCCTCTCAGGAACAAACCGTGTGTGAATAACGCAGCTGGCCGCTCCTTAGCACGACGTTGCCCTGCCGGGGTACCTGAGCTAAACGGCTAGTCTCGTGCGTTTTCTTCTTCCGAAGTTAACCTACCGTATCCATACAAAGATCTGTTCATTCAGGGGCCGGCTTCTTTGCTAGATGCGCCTAAAAAAGGGGGACGTGGAAAGGGGGAATCATACTGTTGTCAGACGATATCCTTGGCCGTGATATTGCGGTGTGGCGAGCAGGTTAGTTGGCCAGTAGGTGAGACTTTTCGATACCGAATCAATCCCATAAACTACATACAGTGCTCTCCACATGACTAGATGCTTGGTAGCGGGAAGACGAGAAACGAGTCGTTACCATGCACGCCATCTTGACAAATCTGGCCCTGAGATCCCCAGCTCAAAAGTTCCGGCAGATTGCGTCCACCGTCTCCGATCATGTCTCGCCGACTCTGTTGCGTGTGTTTGACGGCATCAATGTACTGCCGGCTGTGTCGAGACTCTATAGCAACAACTCCCGTATTCCCAGACGGACGGTCTGGCTTACGCACAATGCGTTCAGCAACGTTTCGTTCTTGCCCCGAAATCCTGATCTGCAGACGACCGGCTCGACTCTTCCCATACGCACCCGTAGCTTGTGCCCAAAATATGAAATAGACATTTAAAATGACGAGGACTTCTTTAGCGCTGCTCTCCAACCCTCTGGCACACCCTGGATGAGAGCTTAGGTCCAGCATGGCAGTTCTAACGGAGACGCCGGCAAAGTCGCATGATCCGATCAAGGGCCTTAAAAACTGGGTGAGCTACCTGGAGCTTCCGCAAGTCTTACCAGGCACCTGGCAATGTCGTTGGCTCGAACGAAAGAAACAAGCATTCTTCCGAGGCCTTCCTAGCTTATACTATTCGCAAGAATCTCGGTAACACGACTCGCTGTTCGTAGGTAGTATCCCTCTTGAACACGCTCGTGTTGCCTGAGTCTGTCTTATTGATCACGTCAAGCCAGGTGATGTTGGAAAAAGGCGGAGAGTCAACCTGGCAGACGGTACCGGGCTTTGGGGGGGACCCAGTGAGCCAGTACTGTGAGACGGTCTTGAGAGAACACATGGAGGGTAGGCCGAGGGAGGTATGCTGGGCAAGGCAAATTCAGGGTCAGCAACGCCCGTCGTGTTCATGCGGAGTACAAGAGGAAAAGGGGAAAAACCCACGCCGTAACCGTTGACTTCGAGCACAACGCTGTTTTCGAGGCTTGAGCTCAGGTTGTAGGCTGAGCGTATGGGAGTATGGCCGTCGTACGTGTTGCCGATGATGAGTACTGGCTTCTGTGGCCGGACGTGAAAATCGCCGTGATAGCGCTCCTTGGGCTCTATCTTCCACTGTGCGCAAGCCATAGCTATCAGATAGCCCGAACCGCCCATGACTTTGCTGGAGCCGAAAAGTCGGGGGAGAGACGGAAGCAGCCTGTCCAAGGTCCCCGGCCGCACTGCCCTATCTCCGCAGTGAATGCCCAGCAGGGCAAGCTGGGTTGTCGTCTGGGTGCTGATCTGCAGGTCCAGGTTATCTTCGGTCACGCTGGGAGCATCGCCGAGGCCCTGGATCAGCGTATCCAGTTCCTTTTCGACGAACGTGCCGGACATGAGCATGTCGAGAATCATGGCGAGGCCCTCCCAGCGCGTCGTCGTGTACAGGCTAATGGCAAACAGGCTTCGTAGAAAGTTGTCATCCACAATCTGGCCTCCGACTGCCACGGGACGCCGCCGCAGCCTGTCGACGAGATCCCAGGCAGACTTTTCGAGCGCCTCGGCTGTCTGGTTCCGGCGAGCAAGCACGCACTTGTCGGGGTTGACGAGGCAGGACTTGAAGATGCCCGAGAAGACCTGGTCCGACTGTGTCCACTCCTCAAAATCCCTGCATTTGGATTTATCGGTCAGCCTGACGGCCCAGTCGACAGCAGCAGCCAGGTCTTACACGTCTGCATTGTAGTATTCGTGGGCATTCTGGACGCCATCCAGGACGATCTTGTCCACCTTGTGCGGGAACATGGAGACGAGGGTAGCCCCAAGCGTCGTGCCATAAGAAAAGCCTGGCTCATCACCCGTCAGTTCTCCCCGCCATGCGATTGGCCTCGCGATTGCCTGCCTGCCTGGCCGCCTGTACGCAAAACCTACCCCAGTAGCGCACCAAGCCATCCTCGCCCAAAGACTCGGCGACGCGGACGATGTCCCTCGCGCTGAAGGCGGTGCCGATGAGAGAGCCCGTCTCGTTGCGCGTCTGGGCGCAGACTTGAGCAATGTGGCTGCCTCGCGCCCAGAGCTGGCCCAGAGGCGCCTCGTCCAGGCTGCCGGGTAGGATGGGCCGTTCCCAGAACAGCTGCATCTTGAAGAGGTCATCACCGCAAGTGAACGGCATGGTTCTTCCTGTGCCCCTACATGTTCACATGATCGCCATTAGCCGGACTATTTTCTCGGCTGTGGCCCTCGACGAGGGTGGAGCTGCCAAGTCTTACCGCGGGTCGAAGGCGATAAGGTTGTATCGGCCACCGGAGAGCCTTTTCCCTCCGAGCACATCATCAGCATGCCCTGATCCTAGCGTGGCCGCTCCCCTCGGCGGAGCCGGAACCCGCAGCCGGAGGGAGGGAGGGGGGGGCAGGCACGAGAACTCACGCTTGAAGGACGAGGGAGGAAGAGGCCAGATCGGACCGTGACGTCAGGCCCGGGCCGCCAAAGTTCAGAACGATGCTCCCCTTGGCCGGCTTGACGATTGCGGGGACACGCAGGAGCTCCAGGGTCAGCTTCTGGCTGGCATTGGGCTTCATGTAGTCGAGCGGGACGGCGAGCTGGCCGCAGTCTAAGGGCAGGGTGTTGGTGAAGTTTTCCGCGCAAGCCCCCCAATGGATGGTCGAGTTGGAGCCCAAGACTGAGGCCAGGGCGCCGCCGATAAGGGGCAGGCAGGCGAGAAGCCTGCTCGACATAGTCATTGCGGCTGGGGCTGATTTCTCTTGACCCTGCAGCTTCCTCTTGAAAGCATCCACCGAGATCCAACCGGGCACATCCAGGCGAGTTTGCGGGCTCTTATAACAGGGGCTCTGTCTGCTTCGGAGCTGGTTGACCCGACGCGGGCACCACGGTGACGCATAGGGACCCCGATCCGTGGAGCTTGTTCGGCTCGACGCCTCAGACGGCTGATGGGGCTTGTACTGACACGGGCGAAGCCGGCGAGTGAGTGGTTCCTCTTCCTTAAAGTCAGAGTTACACATACATGTCCTCATTGATCCCCCGGAAAGTGCATTGGCACACTGCCCACCCGTGTGGTGAGAGGCGTGCCCAGAAACACAAAGCTCTTCCTCCCCACTGAAACTCTGGGCTACGACGCCACTGCAGGGTCTATGGATTCATACGCCGCTGACCAAGGCCGGCGTGGCAGTGCTTTCCCGCTCACGTAGCCCGCAACGAGATGCATCCTGACAGGGTACAAGGTGACGCTTTGCTGCTGCCTGCGACTATATTAATCCGCTGACAGTGAGGTCAGACAGTGAGGTCATGACGCTTTTCGGGTCAACGCCACTTGGCCCGAAAATGTGGTTGCCTGCAGCCCATCTAACCCATCATGGCGCGTTGGTAATCCGCAGGGGCTCCCCAGCAAGGCTTGGGCGAGCATGACGCCTCGGACTTTGACAAGGGCGTCTCTGCTCCGGTATCTGTCGTGTCATCTGGTCTCCCGGCGAGCACGGCACAGCGATGGTGCAAGCCAACGGATCCGAGACTTGTCCTCCCCGCGCACCGTCATTTTTTTTCCAGCGTCTCCTGTTTTTCTTTTCATCTTTCCTTTTTTTTGGGCGAGCAGTGTTCTTGGTCTCGGGGATCGAAACATGAGTAAGCCAGCTGCATGGGTATTCAGCGTCAACGAATCGTTGTCGGAGATCCGTCAGCATTCTGTTGCGCGCGTCATCGATTTAGCCTCTCAAGCCTTCTGTGTTGGGTCATGATTGGACAGAGCTCATGACAGGGCACCGAGAGGGTGCATGCTTGCTCATGTCCAGCGACTTCTCCGTATGTAAGATGCCGAGTAACCGGCTGGAGAGTGATTGGCAGCCCACGCAACAAGTTGGACTCGCGCGCCATGCCGAGCAGCCGCCGAGGAGGATCGTAGGGATGGCTCCCCGTCTGCTCGGATGGCTTAACGGTCCTCGTATGGGGGTTCGTGGCCCCGTCAACGATCGGGCCAAGGAAAGGCGGTAGTAAGAGTCGAGTGGATTTACAGGCGAAGACCGGTGTAACCAACACGCCGCCACGGCTGCGTAAGCATCAGGAGTATCGTGAGAGCCCGAAGAGCCTCGGGAAGACTGACGCCAGCGCGTCTGAAATGCGAGGAACGGGTTGGGTGGAGGATGGCGTCGACGTCTGCCTCAGTCCAGCGAAATCCAGGTAGCGATTCTGAAGCTCGCATGGACAGCTTCTCATGCCTCAACCGAATGTGCGTGACAGTTGCAGCCCTCGTCAGCTCCGGCCGCTGCCACTCGTCGTCTGGGCGCAATGCGTCACAGCCGGTCGACGTGATTAATTGCTTGATATAACGACTAAAACCACCTCCCGTCGTGTGACTACAGTGGCTAGTCTGGCTGTTCCTGACTCGGGTCCGGGGGCTCCGAGCACAGTGTTTTAATAGATATAGACACGGCCCCTGGATTGGACAGCCGTCCAGACAGACCTTGCTTGGTCGGTGCAGCGTCGTCGCAGCCTTCCCAGGGCAGCGTCGCTGTCGACGACGCCTGTCGCGGCCCGCTCCGGCGCGTGATTCATCTCCCTTCAACCGCTCCAGTCTCGGCTGGACACAGGCGAGACGGGCCGGCCAAGTCGGC